>JBBDGP010005307.1:0-33359 GCA_037952835.1 Lithobates septentrionalis
CATCTGGTACCCGATCCCCCTGGTTCCCGATCCCCCTGGTTCCCGATCCCCCTGGTTCCCGATCCCCCTGGTTCCCGATCATGTAATCGTGATGATGGTTATGGCCGGTGACCACATGCAGGCTGGCAGCTACACTAGGGCACAAACTGCATTGCCCCGTGATTAATTCTGTAATCATCACATTACTGTTTCTAAAAAAAAAAATGATGTATTGCAACAGATTTTTATTTCTGAAATTGTCAATCTATAAAATGAGCAAAGGTTTTATTAAAATAAAAGGCCACGGAATGAAATTATTTAGAGGTGCAAATGAGTCCTACAGATTTATTTCATTAACAAATACAAGTGGATGCCGCAGAATTTTTCCTGGGCGACTTCCAGACACGGAGGGGATGATTTACTAAAGACAAATGGGCTGTGCGCTCTGCGAGAGCAATTGCTCCAGAGTTTTGTAAATGAGTAGAAGCTCTGCTGACTTCCATCCAATCATGAGCAAGCAAAAATGCTGTTTTTGTGTTTATTTATTTATTTTTTTCCTTCCTTGTATGTGAACGGGTACTGTTTGCAAAGTGAAGCTTCACCTAATTTACGAAACTCTGCAATGTGCAGTTGCTCCAAAATGCACAGTTCATTTGCCTTTAATAAATGAACCCCCAGAGGGTTATAGAAGGGCTTTTGGTTTTAATTAGAGGAAAGTTTTGTTAGATTTTATTTGAAATGAAAGTCTAGCTTTCTTATGGCCGGTTGTACATTTCCTGTTGGCACATATTATAATTATAATTTTCCATAATGAATGTTCTAATCAAATTTTCCTCATTTTTTCTTTCCTTCAATGTTTTTTTTTTTTTTTCCTGTCCTTTTTGATTTTCTGTCTCTCCCGCTGTCTGTCCTTTATGATCTGCTGTGATCGCATCTTCTGATTAGCTGTAAAATCAATCAAGAAGCAGCACCTGGTAGAAGTCCGTTCAATGGCTAATCCTCCAGCAGCAGTGAAGCTGGCATTGGAGTCCATCTGTCTGCTGCTGGGCGAAAGTACAACGGACTGGCGGCAAATCCGTTCCATCATTATGAGGGAAAACTTCATCCCGACTATTGTAAACTTTTCTGCTGAAGAGATCAGGTGAATAGATAAGATCTGTGTACAAACTGCTGCTGGGAGGAGAGAGAGGAATTGTTTATAAAGGAAGTTATTGAATAGCCGGGGGGCATTTCTCAGCTGGTAGAGGCAATCATTTTGTGCCCCTGTGATGTCAGGGGCCCCCTGCAATTTCCTTGCCCCTGTGTAAAATGATTGGCTGTATCCTTATCCTTGCAGGATTCACTTAATACAGCAATTTGGTTCCCCTGTTTTATAGGCTACAGCAGACCAATTAAATCGGGCATCAGATTGTATTCTGTATGGTGACCCTACACAAGAGGTAGGCAACATTGACACCCCAGCTGTGGGGAGACCACAAACCCCATGAGACACGGCAATACTGAGACCGCCAACAGGCATGTTCCCAGACTCCAAGGCATGATGGGATTTGTAGTTTCACTGCAACTGGAGTGCCAAGGTTGCCTATCCCTAAACCCTTTAACAGAGCTGTGTGAAGTTTGCTATAATCTTCACAAATGTTCTGTATAATCTTGTTGTACCCGATGCTCTCATACAAACTGAAGCCTGTATGAAGTCCAAGGTCCCTTACTTTCGGGGGCCACAATGGCGATACCCAGACAAGGACTTGGCAAGGAAGATCTCACTGCTGTAAAAGCCGACAGATCACGCCGCCCAGAACTAGACTGCCCCCCTCTGGCTGGAGGTCCTCGTTGTTTGGATCGGTTCTCCTTACATTTCCTGGAACTGAAATTTCTTTCTCGGATCCCCAGCGGCAGTTTCTTTACTAACATTGCATGTCTGTTAACCTTGTTTTCACCCCCCCCCCCTCCCCCCCTTCATAGCGGTGAGCTCTATAAAAAGACAACACCTTGTTGAAGTAAAAGCAATGGCCAACCCTCCCGCTGCGGTAAAACTGGCCCTAGAGTCCATCTGTCTCCTCCTGGGCGAGGAGACGAGCGATTGGAAACGGATCAGAACTGTTGTTATCAGGGACAATTTCATCAGCCAGATTATCAACCTGGTCCCAGAAGATCTCAGGTATTGTCTTCTGTCCTCCTCTGTTCACCAATCTGCTCCCTTTACCAGAAACTACAACCTGCTTCACTTCCGTCTCTCTTACAAAGTGCGCACAACTATTTTCCATGCTTTATTATTGGGTTCTGTCTTTCCTAATCCTTGCTGAGTTTGCTATTTAAGCATCGGCTCCTTCTTGGTACGCATTTGGTCCATCTGCAGACAGGTAACTAAACCTATCAGGATCCCAGATATAGAGCTGCTTGTTGACTCCTCGACCAGTGCGCAGCAAGAGAAGTGTGCTGGGTCCAGTGCAGACACTCCGCAAATGGTGATCACTGAACCCCAGGCACATCGCTAAATACACAGGGATTCTGTGCAGCTGAGGCTGGAGAGAAAGGGACTGAGGAATCTGTCCTTAGTCCCTTTCTCTGACTCAAAAGTGACACATCAAGGCACGGTTTAGACTGCTATTTCACCAAAACCCCCCAATGGGGGACCTAGAAAATTTTTTATATATTTATATATATATATATATATATATATATATATATATATATATATATATATATATATATATATATATATATATATATATATATATATATATATATATATATATTATATATATTATTTTTTTTTTTTTTTTTTTTTAGGACCCCCCCATTGGGGGGGCTTTGCTGAAATATTAGCAGACCCCCTAATGTCTCACTTTTGAGTCAGCGAATGGGACTGAGGACAGATTCTTCAGTCCCTTACTCTCCAGCCTCAGCTGCACAGAATGAATGAACAGGAAGAGCTCTGCACAGAGGCTTCCCGTTCATTCATAAACTGAAGCATAGGAAACACAATTTACTATGCCCCAGCTATGAATGACTTAAACGGTCAGTGATCTGTGCCAATGACTTCTCCGCTCTCCATCCTGACAGATCTCCCGCAGCACCTGGTGGGGGGGGGGGGAACCTAGCAGCTCTTGGGGTGGGGGGGGGGGCAGGGAAGCACACAGGAGCATGGGGCAGCAGGACAGCGATAGGGGGCAGCGATGCCCTCTTTTTCCCTCCCAACCACTGAATATCTGTGGAAAGGAGGAGAAGCGGGCATTCAGCAGCTACATGGACGGATCGGTTCTGCTACATGCCTCTGCCCTCCTATCCAGGTGTAAAGGGGGTCACATGGGCCCTCTGCAGCATGGGACTGGGTCACAATGGCGATCCCTGACTTTTTTACCCTAAAACGCATTGGGTGTCATGTAAATTTATAACAACTTTTTTTTGACTCCTTTATGAATTTGGTCTGCTTCTCATTCTGTTGGTTGAAGCTCTGAGTATCCCTGGTTGTGTGTGAGCCTTCTACCTGGAGCCAGTCAGCTTTTTGAATGTCCTTCCCTTGTACTAATCTGTATTTGGTATCCCGACATCTCTTGGATGTGTCCCTTGAACCCTCCAGTCTCTTGAACAGCCTACCAAAGCGTTGAATGCTTTTCTTCTCTGCTAAAAAGTCTGGACTGCAACGGCAGTTAGGTCTGCGAGAGCTAAAGTCAAAACTATCTATACTGCCCACCATTGACAAGTAAGGGAAGAGGCCCTGTCAGAGTTCACCAGGACGGGTGTTCAGTTTCTCAGCATTTGCCCCCTTAGTCAGGAAATTGCTGCTGTGTAGTCGCTGTTCTAGTATAAATCTGACTTCTTTTATTTGAACCTTTTCCTCCTTTAGTGATGCCATTCGTGAGAAAATGAAGAAGAATTATATGTCCAATCCCAGCTACAACTATGAAATTGTCAACCGAGCCTCCCTGGCTTGTGGGCCTATGGTCAAATGGGCGATTGCTCAGGTAACGTGCCGATGTTCTGATTTTTTTTTTTTTTGTTTTTTTTTGTGTTGAAGGGTTTATTGGGTTTATTTTCTGCAGACGAATGTCCCTCCTTGGCAGAATTCCTAGTTTTTAAATGGCTTATGTTGCACTAATGAACAGAAGAGCTTTGAGGGAACAAGTCCTGCTTGCGGCATGTATGGTGCCACGGCCTGCACGTTCCCATTCATGTGTGTAATTGGGGGACAAAGCCTAAAACTGTGTCTAGTAGCCGGTGTAGGTAAAAAAAAATAAAGCAAAATGGGTCTTGTTCATGTGGGTGATTAGGACTGGTCTTCAAAATTGGTGGCAAGAATCGGTGGATTCAGTTGTGGCCGCTCTGCCTATCTGACAGTGGCCACGGCTGTCCAGGTAGACACATGTTCAAGCGGTTACCTGCGGTTAGGATGTGCCTTTGGAACCCGGTATGTATGTCCCTGATTGCCCATGTAAAGGAGCCCTTGCCTTTTGATGACTCCCTTGTGATGTGGGGGGTGCCCTTGAAGCATTAATTGGCAATTGAACTTCCAGTGTGCAGAAGCCATTTTACTAACATCAGAGCACTGATTTGTATGGTCCATGTAAAAGACCTCAAGTGTATAAATTCTGAAGTTGGCTCTTTGCATGAAGGTTGCCTTTCTCTAGGGGGAACTTGTTCCTGGACTATGCCGTCACCATTTTGGTAGAACCTAGCTTCATTCTTAGAGGCAACCTAAAAAAGACAAGCTTGTTGGAATAAATTCCCTTTTTATTTTCCTGTCTGCTCTTCTAACAGCTGAACTACGCCGACATGCTGAAGCGTGTGGAGCCCCTGAGGAACGAACTCCAGAAACTGGAGGACGATGCCAAAGAAAACCAGGCAAAGGCCAATGAAGTGGAGCAGATGATCCGCGACTTGGAGGCCAGCATTGCCCGCTACAAGGAGGAGTACGCTGTCCTCATTTCCGAAGCTCAGGCCATCAAAGCTGACTTGGCTGCTGTAGAAGCCAAGGTAAGGGGAATGGTGGATGCAGAACTTCACGAAGTGCTTGAATCTAAGATGAACACATCCCAGCCCAGTTGTGGGTGGGTGGGCTCTGAGCAGGTTTATATAATACACATGAAGAGGACCTATGTGGCCAATCCTTGTCACATGTCTGAGCAGAACTAATTCAGTTAAAAAAAAAAAAAAAATGCTGACTTGGTGCAGCAGAAGTTTGAGTTGTGTTGCCAAGACATATGAGGGTATACATGGGCAAAGATATAAATCATTTTTTTTTGGGGTGGGGGGGATACTGACATTGTTCCAAACCACAGACAAATATGTAATGGAGGTGGCTGCAAGTTTGGCATCAGATGGCATAATACATGGCACTGCTTCATACCCTGAAGATGGGCCTTTGGTCACATCACAATACAAGGTGACCTCCTCCTCAGGTTTGTTTCTATAGATCTGTAAAATGTTATCAGCACTTGCACCCACATTTAACATTTTTCAGCTTTATAGATGATCTGATTTGATTTCCAGGTGAACAGAAGTACTGCACTTCTGAAAAGCTTGTCTGCGGAGAGGGAGAGGTGGGAGAAAACCAGCGAGACCTTCAAGAACCAGATGTCCACCATTGCTGGAGATTGTCTGCTCTCCGCAGCTTTTATTGCCTACGCCGGATACTTCGACCAGCAGATGAGGCAGAACTTGTTCACCACATGGTCTCATCATTTGCAGCAGGCCAACATCCAGGTAATGATCCTCTACTCAGCCTTTTATTGCTTAAAAGCCGGTGTTGCAGAAAAGGAGATTTCATTTGTTTTAGGCCAGGATCACATCTCTGCATTTGCTGTAAAATGTGCATTTTTACAGCACGGTACCATAATACATGAATTGTGAGCCTTGCGGCACCGATTATTTTTGGGTGACACTCTAATGGAGTTTCATTATTTAACATCACACACGGGAATCAACTATCTGTGTTGGTGTTGTGCTAAAAAAAAAAAAAATAATAATAATTAGTTCAGGTAAGTGGTGTTTTTTTTTTTTTTTGTTTGTTTTTTTGTTTTTTCCAATGCAGTGCAATGACAGCCTGTTCATAATTAATGGATCGGCTCACTGCAATACATTCAATGTGTGATAGAATGATCAAATACCAGAATGATCTGAATCTGCTTTACCAGCTTGTTTTACCTTTTTTTACTGTGCCCTTTTTTACATATTCGTTTTTCTTTTTTGTCCACAGTTCCGCACAGATATTGCCAGAACAGAATATCTGTCCAATGCGGATGAAAGGCTTCGCTGGCAGGCCAGCTCCTTACCTGCGGATGACCTGTGTACAGAGAATGCTATCATGCTGAAACGATTCAACAGGTATATCTTGTCTATTCAATAATTTGCGGGCTAATCATTTATATTATATAATTTTAACAATTAACGGCAACAACAGTTCGAACCACGGCAACACTTTTTCTTTGTAGTAATATATATATATATATATATATATATATATATATATATATATATATATATATATATATAATATGTGTGTGTATATATGTGTATATGTATGTATATATATATATAAATGTATTTATTTTGCCGCGCTAATGGTTATTACATTCAAGCAGTGATAAACTGGAAACAATCTGCTGTATTAAGTCCAGAAAACAAATTCAATATGATAAAACAGTCTGGTGTCTCCATGAGAAACTAAAACTTTTACCCTTCTACACTCTGATTATAATAAGTATTGGCGCGGTAAAAAAATCTTGTATGTCGTCTTACAATCCAGTCTGAGTGTTTGTTTTGTCAGCTACTTTCTCTTTTTGATCTACCAGTGCGATATTTACGATGGTGTATTTTTTTTCCATAGTTGCATTGATCTGGTTTTCAGACCAATGTAACGATGTGTATATCGTACCTTTTCAAATCTTCTATACTTCAGAGGAGTTGGAACGAGAATGTACTTCTCCATATAGACGTCGGCTAGTCAGACTAGGATTTCTTGTTTAAATTTTTTAAATTTTGCCTGTTTCCAATTGACATAAGGGATAGTTGGGAAGATGGACAGGAGTGTGTGTATAGACGCAGTGATGTCAAACCTCGGCAAACCCAGATATTTTGGAACTATATTTCCCGTGATGCTCAACTACACTGCAGAGTACATGAGCATCATGGGAAATGTAGTTCCAAAGCATCTGGGGTGCCAAGGTTCACCATTATCAGTATAGAGTGTTAGAGAGACAGTGTGTGCAAAATGTAACGGATTCAAAGAATGAGATTCTGTAGAACCTGGGGGGGGTTCTCACCACATTCAATACCAGAAGGTAAGGCCAATGTGGGATCAGTTGCTGCAATCCTCTGTGTGTGTTCCAGGTATCCTCTGATCATTGACCCGTCAGGCCAGGCAACAGAGTTCATCATGAACGAATACAAGGACCGCAAGATCACCCGCACAAGCTTCCTGGATGACGCCTTTAGAAAGAACTTGGAAAGCGCTCTGCGTTTTGGAAACCCGCTACTTGTCCAGGTGAGGTCAGATCTCTGAAACTGAACCAAGGCTCCTCCAAATGGTCCAATTACATCCTTCTCCGGTTGTGACGGTTGTCGGCTTTTCATGTACTGAATAGTGATATGTAATCACACCGGAGCTGTTTAGTGTGGTAATATATTGAGCCCAGTCTGCTGTAATATTACAACGTATTCCCAGCGCTCGCCTTCCTGTAAAATGGCTGTATATATAAGTGGGTTCTGAAGCAACCACTGGCTGGAACTGTGAATAGTCAGAGGGAGAGAATGTCACCAGCACACCACGGATCTCCACAACGGGTCCGAAGCTTTATTCAGTGATCACATTGTTGAAGTAACTATCAATGTTTCAGAGCCTTACAGGACCCCTTTATCGGGCATGTGCCTGATGATGAAAAGGGGTCCTTTGAGGCTCCGAAATGTTGGTATTTGCTGCAACGATATGATCGCCGCATTAAGAAGCTTTGGATCCATTGTGGAGATCCATGGTGTGCTGGTGTCTCTTTGGCTCAGTCTGCTGTAATGTCACTACGGGGGGGGGGAGGGGTTCATGTCTGGACTTGGAGGAAGTGATTTGACAGATGCTGGCTATCATTTAGCCCAAAAGACTGAGGACTGCTAATGGTGAAAAGGAAGTCCTGCAGGGTCAGCTAAATGTATGTCTAGTTCTACTTCCTACTACTTGGTGACTTTTTGGGGTCTGAGGCTTTAACTTTTTTTTTTTTTCCCCCCTTTTAGGATGTTGAAAGCTACGATCCAATCCTGAACCCCGTCCTGAACCGCGAGGTTCGTAGAACTGGCGGCAGAGTGTTGATCACACTGGGAGATCAGGACATTGACTTGTCCCCATCCTTTGTCATCTTCCTCTCCACCAGAGACCCCACGGTAAGTAAGTCGGCACAGGTGGGTTCTGAGAAATGACACCTTGAATGGCCCCCTTCCAGATTCTTACTGTTCTTTATCCATTTTTAAAAGGTGGAATTCCCGCCAGATCTGTGCTCCCGTGTAACATTTGTCAACTTCACCGTGACTCGCAGCAGTCTGCAGAGCCAGTGCCTAAACGAGGTGCTGAAGGCGGAAAGGCCCGATGTGGATGAAAAGCGATCGGATCTCCTTAAGCTTCAAGGTGAGTTCAGGCTTGTCCTGGCTGAGTGAAGCGGGACGTATCGGCTGCATTCACTCTTGTGCGACTTATCATTCATCTTTGGACATCACATGACAATGACAAGTTGTTCTCCATGTTTTGCAATGATAACCATTCATATATGTGCGACTTAAAGTTGCAACGATTTCAAAGTAGTTCATGCACTACTTTGGTCTGACTTTTCATGCAATCTGAAGGCCAAAGACTTCAATGTTAACCCTCAAAAGTTGCATGAAAGTCGTACCTGAATGTTATAAAATGCAGTTGTGCAACAGTTGTCTGTTATCACTGGTCAAAGCCAGTCGTCGTATTTGAGTCGCACCCATCCAGAGATGCATTGCAAAGCCAGTGTAACTTTGGAGTTGTGTGAATGGAGCCATAAGGGAAATGGTTTATTGCAGGGTCACAAGCTGGGGTGTAACTACAGGTACTGTGAATTGAGGTACAGCATCCCATCTATTGAAATCAGGCTTACTGAGGGTGTGTCTGTTCTGTTAGCTGATTGGAGGGGAACTTGGTGAATACAGTGTCCATGTTCTCATAATTGTACAGTACAGGATTCTTTCAGAGGTCGGTTATATCTCCATGCAGGGAGAGGAAATGACGGTGTTCTTACTTTTCTAGGTGAGTTCCAGCTCCGCTTGAGACAGCTGGAGAAATCTCTCCTTCAGGCTCTCAATGAGGTGAAAGGTCGCATACTGGACGACGACACCATCATCACCACTCTGGAGAATCTAAAGAAGGAGGCAGCCGAAGTCACCCGCAAAGTGCAGGAGACGGACATCATCATGAAGGAGGTGGAGACCGTGTCCCAGCAGTACCTGCCCCTGTCCACCGCCTGCAGCAGCATCTACTTCACAATGGAGTCCCTCAAACAGGTGAGGAGCTCCGCCGGTCTCTTTGTATGATGGAGTGTCACATGTGGGGTGCAGCTACCCCTCAAACAGGTGAGGAGCGCCGCCAGTCTCCTTGTATGATCGAGTGTCACGTGGGGTGCAGCTACCCCTCAAACAGGTGAGGAGCTCCGCCGGTCTCCTTGTATGACCGAGTGTCACTTGTGGGGTGCAGCTACCCCTCAAACAGGTGAGGAGCTCCACCAGTCTCCTTGTATGATCAAGTGTCGCATGTGGGGTGCAGCTACCGCATTCCATTCCTGTTTTAGTATCGCAAGTCAGCAAACACATGTACCGTTTTCATTGAAACATTTATTTGAAAGTAACTTTGTGACACGACAATGCATTTTCTGTTCTGTATTTTGATGATATGCATATTGGACTTTGTTCATGAACAACATGCAAATAAACAAAAAAATCTAAAAATCCAACAAAGTGCAATCAATTCAGCAAAAAAGTCCAATGTGTAGTATTGGGGGGGGGGGTTTATCTGTCAGGAATGTCCATACAGTGACAAATTAATAAAGTGATAAAGGTGAATCTTCAGTGATATTTGTAACCAGGATTAGAAGTGACTGTCTTCCTCCGCCAACATCCTACTCACCAAATCACCATGACACCCATTACAGGTAGTCAAGATACATAGTTACATAGTAGGTGAGGTTGAAAAAAAAGACACAAGTCCATCAAGTCCAACCCATGCGTGTGATTATATGTTAGTATTACATTGTATATCTCTGTAAGATACGCAAGATAAGCAACCAATGGAGCGGGTCCCACCGGACTCAGATCATGCCATCACCACTTCAAACATCCGTAGAGTAATGTAGAAAAGAAACAAGCTTCCATGGTGAAGTACGTCACGATCTTTTATTTTAAAACCATTGCATACAGCGGTACAAACCATTCAGGAAGCAGGGACGCCGTAGCGCTTTTGTCAGCACGATCTGACGTCATCAGGGGCCTGTGACCCCCGATGACGTCAGAACGTGCTGACAAAACACATTGGATCCTGTGAACGCGATATGTCATTTCCGCTCTTTGCTGGAACGCAGCTGAAGCCCTATGGCGTCCCTGCTTCCTGAATTGTTTGTACCGCTGTACGTGATGGTTTTAATCCCTTTAAAATAAAGGATCATTATGTACTTCACCATGGAAGCTTGTTTCTTTTCTACATTACTCCACTGATGTTTGAAGTGGTGACAGCACGATCCGAGTCCGGAGGGACCCGCTCAATTGGTTGCCTATCTTGACTACCTGTAATGTAATGTGTGTCATGGTGATTTATTGAGTAGGATGTTGGTGGAGGAAGACAAACAGTCACTTCTAATCGTGGTTACAAAGATCACTGAAGATTCACCTTTATCACTTTATTTGTCTGTATGGACATTCCTGACAGATACCCCCCCCCCCCCCCCCCCCATACTACACATTGGGCTTTTTTGCTGAATTGATTGCACTTTATTGGATTTTTAGATTTTATTGTTATACATATTGCACTTTGTTCATGGTATATGACATTCATTTATGGTTCATGGTTTAATACTATAGCGCTTTATATCGCATTGATGAGAGCGCGGTTTGAATTTTTTATTTTTTTTCTTCACTTCTTTATTTATTTTTTTCTTCACCAAGGCTTTTTGCATATAACGAGCAGCTCTCACAATTTCCCAATTTCGCCATTTGCGCAGTTAGGGTACCTTTTTTGTGTACTCCTTTCCCTCCCCCTTTTGCATGTTGATCGCCCTCTGTAGAGTCTTCCTGTAGCGATTTTTATGTGCGATTCTCTTATCCTCTGTTGGGCTCCCCTTCATATCCTTGTTTTTAGGAGTTTTTTTGGTGCTATTTAATATTACTGTGGTAGTCTTCTGGGGTTAATGTAGCCACAGCGGGGTAGAGGGGTAAAACATCCAGAAGTCAGACCTGGAAGACTTTTCAGACCACTTTTATCTCTTCGGGACCCTTTTTAGATCTGCTTTGCCCACAATCCACAAAGTGTTGCTAATTCATTGACTTGTTTCCTTGGTGTAGATCCACTTCCTGTACCAGTACTCCCTGCAATTCTTCCTGGACATCTACCACACTGTACTCTATGAGAATGCCAACCTCAAGGGCATCACAGATCACACTCAGCGCCTGTCCGTCATCACCAAAGACCTCTTCCAGGTACCGTGACCCCCTCCCCCCCCCCCCGGTATAAGATCCCGGTTATCATCCTCTGATCTATGAGCTCCCTAATCCCTGCGATACGGAACATAAATTGGTGAAACTTTCACATCATTATTTTCCAGGTGGCCTTCAACAGGGTGGCCCGAGGAATGTTACATCAGGACCACATTACCTTTGCCATGCTGCTGGCCAGGATTAAGCTGAAGGGCACTATTGGGTAATGTGTGTTTTTGTTTGTTTGTTTGTTTTTTTGTTTTTGTTTTTTTTCCTTCTCTGCAGGTTGGGATAATTTTGACACCTCAAGAGTCAAAGCTGAACTCCCAGCTTCTGATCTACTTTACAGCCGGCTCCCAAATAAACGATGTCCCTCACTAACATGTGAGGCCGCTGGTTGTGCGCTATAAAGTGTAGCTGAGGCCACATCCAGCATACCGCACGGTGTTCCGGGTCGGAGCCGAGACTTCCCGTCTCTCATATCCAGAACACAGTGGAGTCCGATTGGCGCCATTCATAGAAAGTGATGTATTCTCGCCATGACTATAGAGAGGTGGGATGATGTCAGAACCTCTGACTCAGCCAATCAGAGGAAGTGTTGTATTCATTTCTAGAGAAGAAAAGAAAGATATATGTGAAAGATAAGCTGAAGCTGCCGGGAGGAAGCTACCATAGTTTGATATCAAGGGAGCTTAATTGGATGAGTAAATTGTATTTATGCTCCTATTATATTTTGGCTATTATATGAGAAACTTTATTATGAGAGGTGCAAGGTTTGTTTACTTTTTTTTTTTTTTTTTTTTTTTTTTTTTCCAAATAACAGTTTTTATTGTAATTTTTAGTGATACAGAATAAAGGATCATAGAAAATCACCAGCATCGTACAGTGTATCCTTACGTATTGTTAAGCATGCGTTTTATATGACTTAGCTGGCAATATTTCCTACGATAAACAGGGAAGTAAGTGCAAGCTTTCCTTCCATTGTTGGTTTGGGTTCCAGTTCTCTTGGCTGGTAAAAAAAAACCAGTACCAACAACCTTCAAGAATAAAACAGATATTTGTATATAATTGAAAAGAAACATATAATAATGGGGGGTGGGAAGGAGGGGGAGAAAAAGAAGGAAGGGGGTAGAGAGAAAGTGCCATCTAGTTGGTTTTGATACCTGGTCATGGTGGGTCCTCCCGGAGGTGCCACAGCTCCCAGACCCTGTTGTGTGCCTCCAGCCTGTCCTGAATTCTGGCTGTCATCTTTTCCATTAATTCTACATCTTTGATTCTAGCGTAAAGATCTTCAGCCGTGGGTGGAGTGGTGCGTTTCCAGTTTAGGGCTATTAGGCAGCGTGCTGCTGTGAGTATGTGTCGTACTAGTTTTTTGTATGGTCTGCTAATTTTTAATGGTGACAAACCTAGTAGGAAGAATTTCGGTGTCGCTTGGATTTCGGTTTCTAAGAGGCGGGCAAGGAGGTGACTGACCATCTCCCAGTACTGAGCCAGCAGTGGGCAGGTCCAATACACATGTAGGAGAGTGCCTTTAGCTTCTTGGCAGCGCCAACATTTATCTGAGCTATTAGGGAAGATTGTGTGTAATACGTCTGGAGTCATGTACCAAAAGTAGAGGATTTTGTATGAGTTTTCTTTATATAGCGTACATATCGAGCTCTTCGCTGCTTGGTTCCATATTGTCTGCCATTGTGCTAAAGTAAATTCTTCCCCTAAGACCTTCTCCCACTTAAGCATGTAGTAGTGTTTACCGTGTTCCTCTAGGGAGATGGCAGTCAGGATCTTGTATATTCCTGATATGAGTCCCCTCTGTGAATTACCTGCTAGGATGATGGTCTCAAACGGGGATGGAGGTGAGAATTGTAGGTTCGGAGCTATTGTTAGTGCATAATGTCTTATTTGTAGGTATCCATAGAATGCTTGTCTTGGTAACTTATATTTAGTCTGTAGGTCTGAGAAGGGCAGGAGCCTACGGGTTATAGGGTCTACTATACTCCCAAAGTGGAACAAACTCCTAGAGGACCAGGGGTGAGACATCTGGCGTGTGAGACTATCTGGCACCTTGGGATTACACACAAATGAGGTCAGAGTCGATTTCTCCGAGACTAGTTTATGAGAGTGAGCTAGTGTGCGCCAAGTCCTCTTTAACATGGACATGGGACCCAGTAATTGCTCTGGAGCTACATCCGCGTCCGCACTCCACAATAGGTTGTTCGGGTGTATTGGAGCTAGCCATAGTTTTTCGATTTCTGTCCATTTATTGTATGATTTTTGTGTAAACCATGACGCCACCGCTCTCAGCTGTGTCGCTTGGTAGTATTTGATTATGTTCGGGAAGGCCAGACCCCCCTCACTGCGCGACGCCATCAACACCGTTTTTGAAATCCTATGTCTTTTATAGTTCCATACATAGTGGAGTAGATCTGTTTGAAGTTTTTTCAGATGTTTGAGTGGTATGGGTATGGGGAGCGTTTGGAACAGATAAAGAAGCTTCGGGAGGATGGTCATTTTTATTGTTGCAATTCGCCCTAAAAGGGATATATGATGTTTTTTCCATTGTTGCAAGAGGGATCTAATGGTGCCAAAGAGAGGGGGGAAGTTCTCTTGGTACAGGGTGTTAAATTTTGGGGTAATGTGTACCCCTAGATATTTCAGGGCGGTTGTTTGCCAGTGATAATTATAATTGGATTTTAAGAGTGCTAGCTCCGCATCGGGAATGTTAATGGGTAGAGCTTCTGACTTTGAGGCATTTATTTTGTATCCCGAGAGGGCACGAAATCGGTCTAGCTCAGCGTGGAGGTTTGGGAGGGATATGTGGGGTTGGGTAAGGGTGAGTATTATGTCATCTGCAAAGAGGGAGATTTTAAACTCCTTATCTCTGACCATTATTCCCCTTATGTTTAAGTTATTTCTAATGGAGGCCGCTAAGGGTTCCACACATAGCGCGAATAGCAGGGGCGACAGCGGGCATCCCTGCCTTGTACCATTTGATACTGTAAATGGTGTTGAGAGTGCAAATGGAGTCCTGACCTGCGAGGAGGGGTTGGAATATAAGTGCTTTATTGCGCGTAGAAATGGTCCCCGGAAGCCCATGTGGGTCAATGTGGCAAACAGGAACGGCCACCCCAGCCGATCAAAAGCTTTCTCAGCGTCTAGACTCAGTAGCATAGAGGGGGCGCCATCCCTGTTCGCCACCTCCACCAGGTCTATCACCCTTCTAGTATTGTCGCCCGCCTGCCGCATCGGCACAAATCCCACTTGGTCCTTGTGAATTAATGATGGTAAAATCGTGTTCAGGCGGTTGGATAAGAGTTTAGTGAAGATTTTTAAGTCCGAATTTAGCAACGCAATAGGTCTGTAGTTTGCGCAGGTAGAAGGGTCTTTATCTGGTTTGGGGATCAAGGTAATGAAGGATTTCTGCATTTCCAGGGGAATTTGAGTGTCCTGGAGAAAGGCATTGAACAGTCTACTAAGATGGGGGAGCAGTATGGGGAGAAATGTCTTATAATATTCGTATGGAAAGCCGTCTGGTCCCGGGGCTTTATGGGATGGCAGGTTTTTAATAGTAAGCTCTATTTCCTCGTCCGTAATCTGAGCATTAAGTGTTAGCAAGTCAGATGGTTGAAGATGAGGAATTTCACTTTGTTCTAGATATTGTGTCATCGTGTGGGCCAGGTCGTTAGGGGGGGGGTTACTGGGTATGTCCGGGTTGTTATATAGTTTTTTATAGAAGTCCGCGAATGTGTGAGCTATGTCCTCAGGATGTGTTAGCGTCTGTCCCTTTATGTTTTTAATTTGGTTCGGGGATTGCATATGGGTCCTCTCCCGCAGTTTATTAGCTAAAAGAGTGTGCTTTATTCCCCTTGTCGTAGAACTTTTGTTGAAGCCGAGTCAGGGCTTTCTCTACCTGTCCCATTGCTAGGTCACGGAGTGTTGTGCGTAAATTAATTATTTTCCTTAGAGTCGATATTGTGGGGTTCGTCTGGAGTTGATTTTCGAGAGTTCTAAGTTCCCGTTCCGCTTTTACTTTGGCCGCTGTAGCGTCTCTTTTTAGTGCTGACGAGGAAGCTATGCATTTACCTCTAAGGACCGCTTTATGGGCTTCCCAGAGTGTAGGGATTGAAACTTCTTGGTTGGAATTTTCCAGGAAGTAGTGTTTGAGTGCTGAGTTTAAGTCTGCTAAAGTTGGTGGATGTTGGAGGAGGAACGTGTTTAATCTCCAGTTGTATGGTCTGCGGACATTTGTGCCTAGGTCTAGAGTGATTAAGATGGGTGCATGGTCCGACCATGAGATAGGACATATTTGCGTTTTGCGTGTGAGTTTCAAGGTGTAGTTATTAACAAAAAAGTAATCAATGCGGGTGTGTGCGGTGGGGGGGCTGAGTAGAATGTATATTGTCGGCCCTGTGGGTGAAAGGCTCTCCATGTGTCAAAGAGCGCGTACCGTCGGGTAATTTGCCTGAATAATCTTGAGTCTCTTTGGACCTTAGCTGATGGAGCTTGGGGGGTTATCGTCTGGCGGTCTGCAGTGGCCGATTGAATGAGGTTGAAATCACCTCCTATAATAAGAACTTTGGGAGTGGATCTAAAAATTCGCGAGAGTGCCTTGGTCATGAAGCTATGTTGTTTAACATTGGGGGCGTATATTGAACAGAACGTCACTTCTTGCGTTTGCCATAGTCCTGTCAGGATGATAAAGTGGCCATTAGGATCACGGTGTTGGGTCGCGCAGGTGAAGGGAGCCCCCTGTTTGAAGAGTATAGCCACTCCAGCTTTTTTACGACTGCCCGATGCAATATATATTTGGGAGTAATATCTGGACGCGAACGCAAATGAGCCTTCTTTATTGTAATGTCTCTTGGACCATAATCACATCTGCTCCTGATTGTCTAAACTCCCTTAGTGCCAGATGTCTTTTCCTATCGGAGTTTAATCCGTGTACATTTAGTGAAAGGATCTTAGTCATGGTGGTGTCGAATAAATGTGTGGTGGTGTACGCTTACCTAGTGGTGGATTGTCGGCTGTTGAGACCCCTGGTTCAGGGTAGGCACGCTCCGGGAGGAGACCAGGAACCTTCATGTACCCAGTTATGCAGAAAAAGAGATGGCTAGGGAGAAGGAAAGAGAGAAGGGATGGGGAGGGTAAAGATACAGTTAGTGCACAAAGATAACACATAATCAACCTTGCTATCCATCTATAAGCGGCCAACAGGCCTAGACTAGAGCGGACCCCAGCGTGAGCCCCCCACCCCCACCCCGAATCGGGCGGACATAGAGGCACACCCAGGGGCCCGCGTTCCGTCAACAATAAGATCTGAACCTGTGCACAGCCTAATACTGTGCACCAGTATCCAACCAAAATAGGTTAGAAACAGATTAGCAAAAAGAAAAACAAAAAACAGCTAAGAGAGGGGTGAGGGTGATAGACAATGGCTTCAATGCCCTTCCTCCTTAGGCTCATCTAAAACTAGCCCTTAGTAGTATACTATAGTTGGGCGTAGGGGTATAGTCACTCATGGTGTTCTAGGGGACTATCAAACTTTATGTTAACTGATCATTTCTGTTTTCTAAATCTAGGCATTCGAGTCTCTGAGCTTTGTACTAGAATAGTAAGCGTTGTTCAGCGGCTCCTGTGTTTAGCGGGTTTGCGTTGAGTGTCGGAGTTCCTAGGCCGGTTGGTTGCGGGGACCTTTTGCCAAGTGGCAGGTGGTGGTGGAGGGGTGGCAACTAAGTCCCATTCTGGAAGCTGTGGAGCTGCTATTTCAAGAGTGTCACAGAATGTACGAAGATCCTCGGGGTATCGTAATACAGCGGATTTTCCTTGGCGTTTTGCTGTGAGGCTGAAGGGGAAGCCCCACCTGTAGATAATGGCTTCTTTCTGCAGAAGTTGTAGGAGCGGTTGAAGAAGTCTACGTTTCTGCAGGGTTATCCACGAGAGGTCCGGGTACAGTTGTATCTGAGTATCCGCATGAGTTATTTTGCGAGCTAGGCGCGCCTGCCGCATAATTTCCTCTTTGTGAGGGTAGGAGCTGATTCTACATATTACGTCCCTCGGTTTGGAGGTAGTGTTTTTGGGCCTAAGCGCTCGGTGGGCCCTGTCCATTTCTATATGTTTGGAGGGGGGGTCCCCAGTTAGATTGTTGAAGATGGACTGCAGTATTGATTGTAGATCCTCCGTATTTTCTGATTCCGGGATACCTCTCACCCGTATATTGTTACGGCGCCCCCTGTTGTCCAAATCCTCCACATGCCTCTGCATATCTCTTAGCATTGATCTGTGTTCTGCGCCCTGGAGTTGGGTTCTGTGGACCGCTAATTTTGTTTCTTGTATTTCCTCTTCGGCCATTTCCACCCTGTCCGCCAGGTGTTTGAGGCCTGTTTGGAGCACTTGAATTTCCGTGCGGCATGTAGTTTTCACGTCCTCGATTAGTTGTCTAAAGTCCTCTTTAGTGGGAATGGCTTGCAGGTAAGTTTGCCATTGTAGAGGCATGTGTGGGGGCCCATGGGTGGCCTGTGCTGGGCTGTGATAATGGGGAGAGGGGGATAACACTCGTGGAGGGGAGCGTGGTGACAGCGCCCCTGCTCCTTGGTTGAACTGTATTTCAGTTGCTGGGGAGTCCCATGAGTTCATGCATTCCCCTATTTGTTGCTGCTGTGGAGGGGGTCTGGCTTTGATATCCTCTGCTGGGGGGAAGATTGAGTGAGTGACTTTCTGTGCATAAGAAGGTATGCAGGTGTGCTGCCTTGATATACTTGGATCTCTGGAACGTGATAGTCTCTGTGCCTTGGGGGGGGGGGGAGGCTATCACCCCTGCCCATGTTCCCTCTGTTAAGCCACCAGGGGTACTGTAGTTACTATCTTGTGGGCCTGCGGGGCCTGGCAGGGGGGGAAAGTCCCGGGATAGATCTGAGGAGTCTGTGGACAGAGGCTCCGTGTCATGTGGTGGCGGCTCTGGTGCTGTTCTCAGCAGCTGCGGGAAGGCCGCCGAGCACTGAGTGTAGTGCTCGGGGGAGGCGGGCGGCGCGGCGGACCGGGGCCCATGTGTCTGTTCTGTGGGGACACTCAGGTGTCGATGGGGACTCACCCTTCCTCCGCCCGTGCCCGCTGCTGGATGGTTCGCCGTGTCCCGCTGCGCTCCCTCCGGGATCCGTTCGTCAATGTACGCTGGCTGGGGAGGCTGGGCGGGACTCCTCTGCATGCTGGTTGGAGTGTCCGGCGCCATGTTGGCCTCTTCGTCCTGGGACATTTCTGGCTGGGTAAAGTAGGAGCGGAGGTCCGTGGAGGTCCCCGGAGGGGGTAGAGATGATCCTCTGGATCTGGAGGATCGAGTGGTCCTAGATTTGCCCATGTGGGCGCAAAATAAGTACCCCAAATTTCGCCTTTTGAGCTGCGGGCTGAGAGAGCTAAGAGCTTAGGCTGCCATCTAGCTCGGCTTCCGGTCACGCCCCCCTTTTTTTTTTTTTTAATAATTTTTATATACTATTTGATAGTTTTTGATATTTACTTGATAGTTTTTGTTGTATAAAAATGATTTGATTAAAAAAAAAATACATTGCTTTCTCTGAATGGCTGAGCACAAATCAGACTCTATTGTGTTCTGGATATGAGAGCCGGGAAGTCTCAGCTCCGACCCGGGAACACCGTGCCGTACGCTGTATGTGGCCTCAGCTACTCTTTACACCGCACAACCAGCGGCCTCACATGTTGGTGAGGGGCATCAAGCTGGAGTTTAAGCTTTAAATCGGACCACCTTCAGCCTTGCACAGTGCTGTCCTCGACTGAATTTGATAACTCGCTGCACACTGTGAGCTTCTCTCAGTGAGGCGCCCTCAGGCGCTGTGATGTTTTCAGGAAGCGTAGTTTTTATAGATGGCCGCACTGCTGTTTGTAGTAACCATTTTGCATTTGTGTTCATTCAGGGAGCCGACCTATGATCAGGAGTTCCAGCACTTCCTCAGGGGAAGAGAGATCGTCCTCGGTTCCTCCTCTGTGCCAAAAATCAGCGGCCTGTCGGAGGAGCAGGTGGAGGGCATGGTCAGACTCTCCAATCTGCCCGCCTTTAGGGATGTTATAGGCAAGGTGGAAGCTGACGATGTGAGTAGACTGGTGGCTTCCTGTGTGCAGACAGCCATATCTACGTCTACATTTCCCACTGCAGAGCGATCCGGATTGAAAACTTAAATGGACTTTTTATTTCTTTCCTTTTTACAGCAATTCTGCATCTGGCTTGAGAGCAGCTCTCCGGAGCAGACGGTGCCGTACCTGTGGAGTGAAGAGAAGCCTGCTAGTAAGTGTTCATCATTCATGGGGGACACCACAAAGGTCTTCTCCTCAACCATAACATGAGTCTTCCTATGTGTCCCCATATTACTCCCCTGGGATCATTGAACCCCCTCTGATGTGTGTGCGCTCACGTGACATCGCCCCGCTTACATTCCTGGCATCACTTAGAATGATCCCGGAGTGTGTACTGTGCATGCACCCTGCAGTCTACATACTAAGTAACAGTTGCTAAAAATCAAATTCCTTCATCAATTTAGGCTGATATGTATTCTGCTACATATTTTTGGTAAAAAAATAAATCCCAATAAGCGTATATTGATTGGTTTGTGCCAAAGTTATCGCGTCTACAAACTCTGGGATAGATCTATGGAACTTTTTTCTTTTTTTTGCTAGTAATAGTGGCCATCAGCGATTTTGCGGGATTGCGGCGGACAAATTGGACACTAAGTGACGCTTTGTGGTGATCGGTGACACTGGCGAGGAAGGGGTTAACTTCAGGGGCAATAAAAGGTTTAGGTGTGCTCCTATGGAGTGACTTCTAACTGGGTGGGGGATGGCCTAACTGGAGAAAGAGATCGTTGTTCCTGATTAGCAGATACACAAGATCTCCATCTTCCTCTGGCAGAACGGCGGCCATGTTTACATAGCCAGACTGCCGTAAAGATTGGCGGATCCCGGACCCGCTTATTGGCTCCCACTGTGTCCAATCGGAGCGGGTCAACGGCGCCCCAGACCACGTACAGGTACGTTGTTTTGCGCAGCCAACTGCAGTAAGTGGGCGGTCTGGAAGCAGTTAAGGTAGTACATAAAATTTTAGTTTTTGGATACAGAGGGGAAGGTTAGAACCTCTGCCAAGTGATCTGTATGTCCTATTAAGGAAGTTTCCTTACACTTGCTGCCCCCCCCCTGGCCAGTGGGGGGAAAATCTGCTCAATGCCTCAGAATACCAATGAATGCAGCAGCAGGACTCGGGAGAGCGCCCCGCACACGTGACCCCAGGGAAGGCGGCTCTCTATGGGGGCACCTGATGAAGACGAGGAGCGCCATGGGAGAATCCCCAGAAAAAGGAGGATTGGGGCCACTCTGTCCAAAACCTTAATACAGAGGAGGTAAGTATAACCTTTTAACTACTTCCCACCCGGCCAATGTACATAAACGGCCGGGTGGGCGCTCTCTCCTTCTGAGTGGACGTTCAGGAACGTCCCTCAGAAGGAGCGGGATCGCGCGCGCGCGTGCCCGCGCAGCGGCGCGATCCCGATGCGCTCGTGTCCCCCGGACACGGCGCATCTCGGATCGGCAGGAGGGCTCTGTGATTGGCCCTCCTGATCACATGACGGCCGTGTCCAATCACAGCCGTCATGTGATGTAAACACAGCCGGTTGCTAGGCGATCAGCTCTCCTCTCCTCACACGGAAGTTGTCGCTGAGGAGGAGAGGAGAGGGGATCGCTGCAGCCGGCTGATGATCAGTGAGTATGAGCTGTTTTTTACAGCTTTTTACTCACTGATCACCAACCTAGTGTCAACACACATGTAAATACATACATGTAAAACACACACATGTCCCCACATAATGTAAAACACACACACATGTCCCCACATAATGTAAAACACACATGTCCCCAAAACACATGTCCCCAAATAATAAAAAAAGCTGTCCCCCACATATGTCACACTAAAATCACATGTCCCAATGGTAATCTGCACACATATGTACGTGATCACCTGCACACATCTGTACATGATCATTTGCGTACATATGTCCGTGATCACACAAACCAATTATTATACACTTAACAGGATTTTTTTTATCAAAAACATGTAGCAGAATACATTTTGGCTTAAATTTATGACAAAATTCGATTTTACTGGATTTCTTTTAAAACAGAAAAAAGAAAATATTGTTTTTTTTCCAAATTTCCACTATTTTTGCGCTTATATCGCAAAAAAAAAAAAAATGGAGTCGTGAATAAATACCACCAAAAGAAAGCTCTATTTGTGCGAACAAAATGATAAAAATTTTATTTGGGTACAGTGTAGCATGACCGAGTAATTGTCATTAAAAGTGCGAGAGCGCTGAAAGCTGAAAATTGGTCTGGGAAGGAAGGGGGCGAAAGTGCCTAGTATTGAGGTGGTTAAAAAAAAACAAAAAAAACCCCTTTACAATCATTTTAAAGGATATGGCTTTGTGATTGCGCCAAATGACAACGTGAGGAGTATAAAAAGAAATTACATTTAATTATTTTAAAATGATAGATTGTTGCTTTTGATATTATTTTCAGCACCGATCGGTCAAGCCGTCCACCGCTTGCTGCTCACCCAAGCCTTCCGTCCGGACCGCCTTCTGGCCATGGCTCATGTCTTTGTCTCCACCATCCTGGGAGAATCCTTTATGTCTGTCATAGATCAGCCATTGGATCTGGCATTTATCGTGGATACGGAGGTAATGAGCCATTTAAAAAAAAAAAATAAAAACCCTTCCCAATAAAATCAGTGAATGTAAAACTTTGCTAATGAATCGATCGGTTATGTAGTAGGAATGATTTGTGTGATTTCGGCAGGTGAAGCCCAGCACTCCTGTACTGATGTGCTCCGTTCCCGGATATGACGCTAGCGGGCGTGTGGAAGACCTGGCAGCAGAACAGAACACCCAGATTACAAATATAGCCATTGGTACGGCCTGTGGGCTCTCTGCACATTGACTGTTCCGTGTATTGCTGGATCTTTTCCTTAACGGTATTTATATTTTTATTTTCTCTTCCAGGCTCTGCAGAAGGATTCAGCCAAGCAGAGAAAGCCATCAATACGGCTGTGAAGTCTGGAAGGTTGGTTCTAATAAGATTTTTACATTTTAGGCTTTGCAGAATCCTCCTTCCTGTTCACATCTCATACTTGCCTCGCTCCTCCGGCTCTGGGTGCGGGCAAAGGGAAGCCGCTCTCCATTACAAGCCTTGTGTAGGTTTATTCAAACGTTCGATGAGCAAAGCGGTTTCACCTTTCCTGCAAATCTGAACCTTTCCACTCCAGCCAGAGAGGATTCCTCAGCACCAGATGTTGTGAGACGTGTCGGGTTTTGCTGAAGAGGTGAAACAGCTTTGTGCATTCAACATTTGAGAGCTAATCGGTCTCTAGTCACCCCCCCGAATTACACCTCGGGCCTTGTGATTGGCGAGGAACGCGTTTTCGGATAGGAACTTTCCCCGACCGAAGAATAGAGAACATGCTCTCAATCTTTTGCTGACTGGAATTCTGCCAGCAAAAGACCGATGGAGCGTACACACGGTCGCATTTTCCGACAAAAAACTCTCGTCTGAGTTTTGCTGGTGGCATGTCCGATCGTGTGTACGCGGCATAAGGGATTGAGACTTCATTGGTGATCCGTGGTCATTACTTTGATGGTAACGGAGGCTGGTTGCTCTGTGCCTGATTATAACGAAGGGCCTGTTCACACCTTTGCGCTGTAGTAATGTTTAATGTACTGCAGTGACCCCGGCTGGTGTGAAGGGACCTTTAGGTTCGCACAGCTTCCTGGCGATTTGAGTACTTTGATGTGACTTTGTCTTGTACAGGAATGCAGAGATAACCGCATACAAGAAGATGCCATGCACTGCCTGGGTAATCTTCCTGTAATGGTGGATCCAAATTGCATCAAATGTATAGACGAGACGACTTCCATTAAAGTCTATGGGCACAAGTCAGAGAGAAGTCTCCTTGTAGTACAGGAACCTTAGTACGGAACGACTTCAGTAGTTCTAATTAGGAGCGCTTTCATTGAGTGACATGGGATCTCACATGTCATGCGGCTTGGGGGTCTCACGTCTGATCCCAGGTGGTGGCGGTGTGAGCCTTGGCTGGATAATGTTCTCTGGGTGGTGACGGGTACATTTCTGGTTACAAGTGGGTGATGTGGGTGGTGACGGGTACGTTTCTGGCTACAGGTGGGTGGTGACTGGTACATTTCTGGTTACTGTTGGGTGGTGACGGGTACGTTTCTGGCTACAGGTGGGTGGTGACGGGTACATTTCTGGTTACAGGTGGGTGATGTGGGTGGTGACGGGTACGTTTCTGGCTACAGGTGGGTGATATGGGTGGTGACGGGTACCTTTCTGGTTACAATTGGGTGGTGACGGGTACCTTTCTGGTTACAGTTGGGTGATGACGGGTATGTTTCTGGCTACAGGTGGGTGGTGACGGGTACGTTTCTGGCTACAGGTGGGTGGTGATGGGTACGTTTCTGGTTACAGTTGGGTGATGTGGGTGGTGACGGGTACGTTTCTGTTTAGTTGGGTGATGTGGGTGGTGACGGGTACGTTTCTGCCTACAGGTGGGTGATGTGGGTGGTGACGGGTACGTTTCTGGTTACAGTTGGGTGATGTGGGTGGTGACGGGTACGTTTCTGCTTACAGGTGGGTGGTGTGGGTGGTGACGGGTACGTTTCTGCTTACAGGTGGGTGGTGACGGGTACGTTTCTGCCTACAGGTGGGTGATGTGGGTGGTGACGGGTACGTTTCTGCCTACAGGTGGGTGGTGACGGGTACGTTTCTGCCTACAGGTGGGTGATGTGGGTGGTGACCGGTACGTTTCTGGTTACAGTTGGGTGACGTGGGTGGTGACGGGTACGTTTCTGCTTACAGGTGGGTGATGTGGGTGGTGACGGGTACGTTTCTGCTTACAGGTGGGTGATGTGGGTGGTGACGGGTACGTTTCTGGTTACAGGTGGGTGGTGACGGGTACGTTTCTGGTTACAGGTGGGTGATGTGGGTGGTGACGGGTACGTTTCTGCTTACAGGTGGGTGATGTGGGTGGTGACGGGTACGTTTCTGCCTACAGGTGGGTGATGTGGGTGGTGACCGGTACGTTTCTGGTTACAGTTGGGTGACGTGGGTGGTGACGGGTACGTTTCTGCTTACAGGTGGGTGATGTGGGTGGTGACGGGTACGTTTCTGCTTACAGGTGGGTGATGTGGGTGGTGACGGGTACGTTTCTGGTTACAGGTGGGTGGTGACGGGTACGTTTCTGGTTACAGGTGGGTGATGTGGGTGGTGACGGGTACGTTTCTGCTTACAGGTGGGTGATGTGGGTGGTGACGGGTACGTTTCTGGTTACAGGTGGGTGGTGACGGGTACGTTTCTGCTTACAGGTGGGTGGTGACGGGTACGTTTCTGCTTACAGGTGGGTGATGTGGGTGGTGACGGGTACGTTTCTGGTTACAGGTGGGTGGTGACGGGTACGTTTCTGGTTACAGGTGGGTGATGTGGGTGGTGACGGGTACGTTTCTGCCTACAGGTGGGTGATGTGGGTGGTGACGGGTACGTTTCTGGTTACAGGTGGGTGGTGACGGGTACGTTTCTGCCTACAGGTGGGTGATGTGGGTGGTGACGGGTACGTTTCTGGTTACAGGTGGGTGATGCTGAAGAATGTACATCTGGCGCCGGGCTGGCTGATGCAGCTGGAGAAGAAGCTCCACTCTCTACAACCACATTCCTCCTTCCGACTATTTCTGACCATGGAGATCAATCCCAAGGTACAACTGGAAAAATTCTTCATTAATAAAAATCTGATTTTTAGCTGCTGTGTGTGCTGAGCCTTTAATTTCCATCACAGGTCCCCGTGAATCTTCTGCGTGCCGGACGGATCTTTGTGTTTGAGCCTCCTCCAGGTGTGAAGGCCAACATGCTGAGAACCTTCAGCAGTATTCCAGTTGCCAGGATCTGTAAGGTACGGAAGTGACATCACCGAGGATCAGCCAATCTGCTTCTTGGACATCAGCGACATTACTAAATCTGATTTTCTCTCTCCGTTTTCTAGGCTCCGAATGAGCGCGCCCGTCTTTACTTCCTGTTAGCTTGGTTCCATGCAATCATCCAGGAACGTCTGCGATACGCTCCCCTGGGTTGGTCTAAGAAATATGAATTCGGTGAATCTGATCTGAGATCCGCCTGTGACACGGTGGACACCTGGCTGGATGACACGGCTAAAGTAAGTCGCTGGGAGGGTAGCCGATGTTGGTAGGTGTGGCCAGACCGATCAAATTTTGGCTGATCCCTGCTGAACGGGCCAAACTTCGATCACAGAAGTCATTGTTTGATCGGGGGGGATTCCTACAGGTCTATGACTAGCTTGTCTACCATTGTATGTTTATGGTGCAGTATATAAGGGGGTACAAACAAGCTTGCAGTTGTGAGTTGTTGATTTTTAGAACTTGAGAAGGGATACCCAATAAGTGATCCACCCGATCATTGTTATAGAACGCTGAAGGACTGACGCCCTAAAAATTGTCCAATGGTTATAAAGCAGCACTTCTGACAATCCGCAGACCTTCACTGCAGAGGAATATTTTTAGGTCCATGTGTTTTTAATGGATTCACCACCAGAGAATGTTTAGTGAAAGTCACGTTCACTGATTGATAAATGGGACTCCTTTTGGCGTTCATCAAATACTTTACCTCCCATCTGGATCCTGTTCCAGGGCCGCCAGAACATTTCACCCGATAAGATCCCGTGGTCCGCCCTGAAGACCCTGATGGCGCAGTCTATTTATGGAGGCCGGATTGACAACGAATTCGATCAGCGGCTGCTCAATACCTTCTTGGAGAGGCTCTTCACCACCTCAAGCTTTGATGGCGACTTTAAACTTGCCTCTAAAATCGATGGGCACAAAGACATCCAGATGCCGGACGGTATCAGGTAATTTTCTAAGATTCTTGTGTTTTGCACATTTTATTCCTAATTTAATCAATGTGCCGCTGATTGCAGAGAAGCTCCGATCTTTTCTTTTATGGAATAAATAGGAGCCCCGTAGATAACAGATTGCTGGGATCACATGATCGAATAATTCAGCTCAGCTGCCAAGTATCTATCCTGATGGTGTAGGCCGAAATTTCCAACTGGCAGGTTAACTTCCCTGGCGGTATTCCCGGGTGTGGCTCGGGGGGTTCATTTTCATTACCGTTAGCGTTAACCCCCGAGCCACACTCGGGATTGCATTGCAGAATCCTGGTCCAGGTAACTTACCTTGTCCCCCCGCTGTGTCCTCCGCCCCATTCATTACTGTTCCCTGTGAGCGTTGCGACGCATGAGGGGGCGGAGCCTGGCGGCAAATTCCAAAAGTATGAAAAACATAACGCACTTTAATCTGTAAGATTACATTACTGCATCAAATAATTTCAATGATTTCAATCATCAGTTTTGCCCCTAGTGCTTTGTCCAGTGCCCTGTATGTGTGTGTATGTATGTACGTACGTACATACATACGCGCACACACACACGATGGAAAGTATTCAGACCCCCTTACATTTTTCACTCTTTGTTATATTGTAGCCATTTGCTAAAATCATTTAAGTTAATCTTTCTTCCTCATTATTGTACACACAGCACCCCATATTGTACACACAGCACCCCATATTATACACACAGCACCCCATATTGTACACACAGCACCCCATATTGTACACACAGCACCCCATATTGTACACACAGCACCCCATATTGTACACACAGCACCCCATATTGTACACACAGCACCTCATATTGTACACACAGCACCCCATATTGTACACACAGCACCCCATATTGTACACACAGCCCCCCATATTGTACACACAGCACCTCATATTGTACACACAGCACCTCATATTGTACACACAGCACCTCATATTGTACACACAGCACCTCATATTGTACACACAGCTCCCCATATTGTACACACAGCCCCCCATATTGTACACACAGCACCGCATATTGTACACACAGCCCCCCATATTGTACACACAGCCCCCCATATTGTACATACAGCACCCCATATTGTACACACAGCACCCCATATTGTACACACAGCACCCCATATTGACAAAAAAACACAGAATTGTTGAAATTTTTGCAGATTTGTTAAAAAAGAAAACCTGAAATATCACATGCTCCTAAGTATTCAGACCCTTTGCTTAGTGTTTAGTAGAAGCCCCTTTTGATCTAATACAGCCATGAGCCCAAAGTCAGTACCGAATGTGTTATTTTTCTTTGCTTTAACAAATAATGTGCGTTCTTTACAGTTTTTTTTTTTTTTTTTTTCTCTTAGACGTGACGAGTTTGTGCAGTGGGTTGAATTGCTGCCCGACACGCAGACCCCATCCTGGCTAGGATTACCGAACAACGCAGAGAGGGTCCTCCTCACCACTCAGGGTAACGTACCCCCCCCCCCCCCCACCACCACCGGACCAGATCTTCCCTGTGTCCAGCCAACATCTCCACAATTGTCTTCTAAATATTCTACTATACTTGCCTACTAGCCATATATGGATCAATTTTTGGCCAGTTCAGCAGGGACCAGATGAAGTTTGATCCATGCAAGGACAGAAAGGTTGTCCAATCTACCAATCGACATCTGTACAACCCCGTCAGATTTTCCCCACTCAATCGGCAGTGTAGCCTGCATCGCATATTCTGACGGAATTCTCCCTGCCCTCCGAATACTTGGCGGGGGGGGGGGGGGAGAAGTGGAAGTGTCCCTGCTGTCAGGATACGGGGGGGGGGGGGGGTATCCTTGCTGTCCGGGTACCTGACGGCGGCGGGGGAAGTCTCCCTTCTCTCGGGATACCTGACGGCGGCGGGGGAAGTCTCCCTTCTCTCGGGATACCTGACGGCGGCGGGGGAAGTCTCCCTTCTCTCGGGATACCTGACGGCGTCGGGGGAAGTCTCCCTGCTCTCGGGATACCTGACGGCGGCGGGGGAAGTCTCCCTTCTCTCGGGATACCTGACGGCGGCGGGGGAAGTCTCCCTGCTCTCGGGATACCTGACGGCGGCGGGGGAAGTCTCCCTTCTCTCGGGATACCTGGCGGCGGGGGAAGTCTCCCTTCTCTCGGGATACCTGACGGCGGCGGGGGAAGTCTCCCTTCTCTCGGGATACCTGACGGCGGCGGGGGAAGTCTCCCTTCTCTCGGGATACCTGACGGCGTCGGGGGAAGTCTCCCTGCTCTCGGGATACCTGACGGCGGCGGGGGAAGTCTCCCTTCTCTCGGGATACCTGACGGCGGCGGGGGAAGTCTCCCTGCTCTCGGGATACCTGACGGCGGCGGGGGAAGTCTCCCTTCTCTCGGGATACCTGGTGGCGGGGGAAGTCTCCCTTCTCTCGGGATACCTGACGGCGGCGGGGGAAGTCTCCCTTCTCTCGGGATACCTGACGGCGGCGGGGGAAGTCTCCCTTCTCTCGGGATACCTGACGGCGGCGGGGGAAGTCTCCCTTCTCTCGGGATACCTGACGGCGGCGGGGGAAGTCTCCCTTCTCTCGGGATACCTGACGGCGGCGGAGGAAGTCTCCCTTCTCTCGGGATACCTGACGGCGGCGGGGGAAGTCTCCCTTCTATCGGGATACCTGACGGCGGCGGAGGAAGTCTCCCTTCTCTCGGGATACCTGACGGCGGCGGGGGAAGTCTCCCTTCTCTCGGGATACCTGACGGCGGCGGGGGAAGTCTCCCTTCTCTCGGGATACCTGACGGCGGCGGGGGAAGTCTCCCTTCTCTCGGGATACCTGACGGCGGCGGGGGAAGTCTCCCTTCTCTCGGGATACCTGACGGCGGCGGAGGAAGTCTCCCTTCTCTCGGGATACCTGACGGCGGCGGAGGAAGTCTCCCTGCTCTCGGAATACCTTTAGCTCAGTGGGGAGGATTCCACCATTCATCTACTGTGTGGATGAGGGAATAGTCCAGGTTTTTTGTTTTTTTTTATCGATTGGCTGCCTAACCCACCTTCTGTTTCAGCTTTCCTTTCCTGTCATCCATCCTGTTGCGGGTTACTAATGTCTTGTCGCGTTCTTCTTAGATTCTTCTGTATTTCCCGCGTGTCTCATGATTGTGCCGCTGTAATGTGTGGTTGAAGTGGTGATCGCTTTCCGTCTCCTCTGGACCACACATTGGCGGTTGTCACCTCTGTTCTCATCCTTCAACAGTCTTGTATTTTCCTGGCATTTCTCTGACTCCTCTGCCAGTTCTCTAACTCCTCCTTCTCTTTTCCCTCCTGTGAGAACATAACATAATCCTTTTTTTATGTAATTTTGTTTCTTTCTGTTTTTTGCTGTTGCTCATCATTTTGGTAGACCTGCAGAATACCCTTCACTATAATGCCGTATGTGGAAGTAGAAGACAACCGCAGCCAGCACATTCTTAGAGTTTGCACCGGGGCCCCTAAGGCCTCTGAGAGAGTGATGGGTACAGACCTCCATCGGAGGGTTCTCAGCTTGTGCCCCCCCCCCCCCCCCCCCCTTGGATCCTTGTATTGTATTACTAATGGAACATCTGCCCTACTGGTCTGAGGAACTAAATGGTGTCATTCCTTATAGCCCAATAAAGAACATATTGATGAGGATTAAACATTTGGGCCTCTGTGGGAATCTGAACATGTAATCCCTTAAAGCAGGGATATGCAATTAGCGGACCTCCAGCTGTTGCAGAACTACAAGTCCCATGAGGCATAGCAAGGCTCTGACAGCCACAAGCATAACACCCAGAGACAGAGGGATGATGGGACTTGTAGTTTTGCAACAGCTGGAGGTCCGCTTATTGCATATCCCTGGTTTAAAGAATAAGAGTACAAATGTACTGGCCCATGATTCTGTTTTGACAGCTAGAGGGGGAATCTTCTCCCCGGCTAGCTGTCACAATCTGGAAAAAAAATCTGCAAGCCATGCGGAGCTCCGCCATTCGACTGCGTCATCCATTCACCGTGTTCTCTAAATAGGAGAACTACAAGGTCCAGCAGCCTTTGTGGCTGTCTGCTTGTAGTACGGTGCTGCTTGTGGTAGTTATATGATCTTCCTGTCAGTATAACTGTATTTGAGGTGCAGACAGATACAGACAGTCTGCAGGACCATATCATTACACCCACCGCCTGCTGATTGTGGATGGAATGCTTTACAGGCCCCTAACAAATTAAAATGTGTGTTTTTGTTTTTTTTACCTGCAAATGTGCATTTATTTTATTTTTTGGAAAGGAACTTATGTTTATATTGAAGCCCTATAGAGGATTTATACACCATATGGCCAAAGGAATGTGTTACATCACACCTATTCCAAAGACAAATTGTTTGCGAAAAGCCAACAAACACGTTTCGGGGTTGTACTCCACCTTCATCAGGGCTTGTGGGAATACTGATTGTGGGTGTGAAGATCACCGAATGAATGGTGTATTGACACTCAGTGAGTTTGCACAGAATTTGCCATCAGCTTTTAAGTACAGCCAATGGAAATGTGTAGGATTCTGTAAACGATCTGCCCTTTGGAATATTGCGGTTCAGTAGTATTAGTATTATAATATAATCAGGATTTATATTCTAATATTCAGGATTTATATTGTGTAGTACCAACAGTGTGCGCCAAGCTTTACAAAATAAAGGCTGACATTACAGCTACAATCTAATTTGATGGAGGTACAATCTTCATACCATTAGACAATACAAATTCCGGCTCCTTTTACCCTCTTTGAAGGAGAAGTTCACTTTTTAGAAAAAAATCTATGCAAATTTTTTTGCAGGTAAAAAAAAATGTGCATTTATTTTTTGGAGTCTGTAAAGCGTTGCACCGGCGTTCAGCGGGTTTCCTTCAGATCTGTCGGTGTGTGTGCCCGTCCGGGCGAGCCGATACACGGACAGGAAGAATCCAGGAACTACCAGAACCCTCCTCCGCCCCGGGGTAGTTCATTGAGAACTACAAGCCGACAGCCACAAAGGATGTTGGCGTTTGTAGTTCATTCATGCAGAGCGGTGTAAATAAATGGCGCGGCTGTGTGGGCGGAGCCCCACGCGGCCGCGCTGATTTCAAACCGTGACAACCAGTATGGGAAACTTCTCCCTGTACTTCTGTCACAGGGAAAGGGGGATCAGAGCGGCTGCAGCACTTGGGAACACCTCCAAGGTCCCAATAGTGAATTTAACCCTTTGCCAGATACTTAGAGGATTTCTCTAACTTCCTGTCTGGGTGTTTGAGGTCATCAGTACAGGAAGTGAGGGCAACTATCCCCAGTGTGGGAACAGAACCATAAAAACCAGGTAGAGGTCCTAACCCTTAACTGTTGTATCCAGAACAAAGTTTTGGCTGGGATTATACATTTGAAAAATACTGAGGATTATAGATTACACCCTTCAGAAAGGGAACCTGTAGATTGCCCCTCCCCCCCCCCCCCCCCCCCCCTTTGGATGGAACGTCCTCAGGCCTAAATCTTTCTGTTGTGCTTTTATTTATTTATTTTTTTCCTGATTCAGTTTTTAGTTTTGCTTTACTTTGGCCGGCATGTTTGTTTTCTCCCCTTTTTGTGGTTCAGGCATTGATATGATCAGTAAAATGCTGAAAATGCAAATGCTGGAGGATGAGGATGACTTGGCGTATGCAGAGACCGAGAAGAAGCAGAGGAAGGACTCCACGTCTGACGGGCGCCCGGCCTGGATGAGAACCTTACACACCACTGCCTGCAACTGGCTCCAGCTCATTCCACAGTCCCTCAACCACCTCAAACGTACCGTGGACAACATCAAGGTTGGTTGACAAAAAAAAAAGGTGTTGGGCCCTTCAGAGGAAGTCCATGGCGGTGGAAGGTGGGAGGAGCCTCAGGTGGACGTTCTGTTGTCAGACTTCCAGTTCAATTGTTTGTTTATTTTAACATGGCTGTCCTGGGGCCTGGTGAGCCGCTCTGTGACTGAAAAATGGCCGTTTCCATCTGAGGGTCCTCAAGCTGCTGTTGGTGGTTTGGTGACCGGTCCGCCCTGCACAAGTATCCAACTTATTTTATTTTTTTGGCAAGTACACCGCTCAGGAAAGTAAGGCCGGCTGCACCTGGGTGTCTATGTCTCAGATATTCTGCACTACCCGAGACTTATTTTAATACTTTTTAAAGCGGAGTGCCACCCAAAAATGGAACTCCTGCTTTAAGGGACATGCCACATTTGGCATGCAATTTTTTTTTTTTTTGGGGGGGGGGATACCCTCTTTTTAGAGAGTCCCAGCTCCCACTTTCTCTCGGGGCACCGGAAGGGCGATCAGCTCTCTCCCCCCCCCCCCCCCTCCCTCTTGGCATTCATCTGTGACACGTTACAGGTCCTAGGTGATTGCACGGCCAGTCACCACGTACCACGCGGCTCGCGCAGTGCGTGCCGGCGCCGCAGAGAGCAGGGGGAGATGAGCAGGGCTTTGTTCCCCCGCATCGCTGGACCCCGGGACAGGTAAGTGTCCGATTTATTAAAAGTCGGCAGCTGCAGTATTTGTACTTGCTGACTTTTTAATTTTTTTTTTTTTTTTTTAAGTGGAACTCCGCTTTAACCACTTCAGCCCCGGAAGAATTTACCCCCTTCCTGACCAGAGCACTTTTTGGCGATTCGGCACTGCGTCGCTTTAACTAACAGTTACGCGGTTGTGCGACGTGTCTCCCAAACAAAATT
>JBBDGP010005308.1:5000-105379 GCA_037952835.1 Lithobates septentrionalis
GAGATCTCCCCAGAGTGGCTCAATGATATTGAGGTCAGGAGACTGAGATGGCCACTCCAGAACCATCACTTTATTCTGCTGTAGCCAATGACAGGTCAACTTGGCCTTGTGTTTTGGATCATTGTCATGTTGGAATGTCCAAGTACGTCCCATGCGCAGCTTCCTGGCTGATGAATGCACATGTTCCTCCAGTATTTTTTGATAACATACTGCATTCATCTTGCCATCAATTTTGACCAAATTTCCTGTGCCTTTGTAGCTCACACATCCCCAAAACATCAGCGACCCACCTCTGTGTTTCACAGTAGGAATGGTGGACCTTTCCTCATAGGCCTTGTTGACTCCTTTCCAAATGAAGCGTTTATGGTTGTGGCCAAAAAGATACATTTTGGTCTCATCACTTCAAATGACTTTGTGCCAGAAGGTTTGAGGCTTGTCTCTGTGCTGTTTAGCGTATTGTAAGCTGTAAGATACTTTGTGGCATTTGCGTAGTAATGGCTTTCTTCTGGTGACTCGACCATGCAGCCCATCTTTCTTCAAGTGCCTCCTTATTGTGCATCAACAGCCACACCACATGTTTTCAGAGAGTCCTGTATTTCACCTGAAGTTATTTGTGGGGTCTTCTTTGCATCCAGAACAATTTTCCTGGCAGTTGTGGCTGAAATTTTAGTTGGTCTACCTGACCGTGGTTTGATTTCAACAGAACCCCTCATTTTCCACTTCTTGATTAGAGTTTGAACACTGCTGATTGGCATTCTCAATTCCTTGGATATCTTTTTATGTCCCTTTCCTGTTTTATACAGTTCAACTACCTTTTCCCGCAGATCCTTTGACAATTCTTTTGATTTCCCCATGACTCCGAATCCAGAAACGTCAGTGCAACACTGGATGAAAGATGCAAGGGTCTGTCAGGAGTCCAGAAACTCATTGACCTTTTGTACACATACACTAACTGCAAGCGAACAGATCACAGATGAGGATGATTACCTTTATTAGCAATTTAAATCCCTTTGTGTCAACTTGTGTGCATGTTATCAGTCCAAGAGCACCAGGGTATGTAAACTTTTGAGCACAGCTATCTATCTATCTATCTATCTATCTATCTATCTATCTATCTATCTATCTATCTATCTATCTAGTGTATCTAAAAATATCTATCGATATATATATATATATATATATATATATATATATATATATATATATATATATATATATATATATATATATATATATATATATATATATATACACATATATATATATATATATATATATATATATATATATATATATATATATATATATATATATATATATATATATATATATATATATATATATATATATATATATATATATACATATATATGGCTGAGGCCATGAGTAAGGACTAACGTCCGAAACACGTAGGATGTTTTACAGCTTTGTACATGTATTTAATAAAGAAATACCATTTTGGATGTCATCCTGAGTGCCAACCACCCCTTTCTTTAAAATATAACAGATAATGTTACGCCGAGTAAATAGATACCTAACATGTCATGCTTTCAAACTGGGTACGTCCGTGGATCGGCGCCAAACTACGGTACTTAAAAAGCTCAATAGGCGACGCTTTAAAAGCCTTTACCAGTTTAGAGGAGGTCTGGCATTAGAATTATTGCTCTCACTCTGTCATTCGGGGTGATACCTCACATCAGGGTTTATTTTATTATTTATTTTATTTAAATGTATTTTTTAACACTGTACCTTTAAATTGTTTTTATTTATTTTTTTATTTTATTATTTATTTTATTTAAATGTATTTTTTAACACTGTACCTTTACATTTTTTTTATTTTATTTTTTATTTTATTATTTATTTTATTTAAATGTATTTTTTAACACTGTACCTTTACATTTTTTTTATTTTTTTTTAATTTTATTATTTATTTTATTTAAATGTATTTTTTAACACTGTACCTTTAATTTTTTTTTATTTATTTTTTTATTTTATTATTTATTTTATTTAAATGTATTTTTTAACACTGTACCTTTAATTTTTTTTTATTTATTTTTTTATTTTATTATTTATTTTATTTAAATGTATTTTTTAACACTGTACCTTTAATTTTTTTCTATCAACTTTACTGCTATGACAAGGGATGAACAACATCCATGCCAAAAACAGCCATGGTAGCAGGCAATGAGAATTCTTCTCCCCTCGTTGCTAGGAGCAGGTCCAGTCCCTTGGCAGTGGCCACAGCCAAGGAAAGTATTCTTCCTGCTCCCCTTTCCTCATGCTGTCCGTGAAGCCAGGAAGGTATCAACAAGCTGAGCAACAAGGGAGTAACGCTCTGCTGGGTGGCTTAAAGGGGCCGCTGACCCAATGGTTGCTATACGTGGGTTACTGCAACTCACAAATTATTATTTACTCTCCGTTTTAATGTGGAGACCCTCTAAGGTCTTTTTGTGAGTTGGAGTTGCCGAAAAGTTGGCCCAAACCTGTTCCTTGGCTGGGTTTCGGCTGCCGATATCACCCTGTGTTCTCATTTCAGGTATATCAAATTGGTTTTAGCATCTGAAGGGGTTCCGAAAACCTCTTTTTGTTGTAAATTTGCAATTTTTAGGCTTTTATGCAGTCTTTCTTTTTTTTTTTATCAGTATTCAAGATTGCCCTCCATAAACACATTAGCCATTAGCTGATGTGGCGCTCAGCTGGCTGCGCTGCATTAAGCAGAAAATATTTTAGTTAGAAGGCTGAACGAAATACCAATGAACAGGCTATATGTGACCTATAGCGGGATATGATCCGCTCACTGAACGATGCCTCCGTCCATTAAGAACTTAGATTTGTTGCTTCCAATGCTCTGCTTGTAAATTATTAGGCCATAAGGCGAAGCCGACAAACAAGTTCCCTAACGCAAATGTGACTGAGGCAAATAAACGCTTTGAGATTTTTTTTGTACTTGCGGTAATAACATTTTACAGATACTGAAAAGAGCAGCAGGCACAGCAGAAAATTAAAGGTTAGGGGTACGAGGCAGTAAGGCTAAACCTCAAAAGATACCTTAAAGCCCAACTACCTGCCACACCTACCTCTCTCCGGATACCCAGTGATGGTTGATGGCACCATGGCTAATCCAGAGGCTGTTCTCCTGGCTGCCAAGGCTGAAAATTGTGAAGTGACATGTGGCTTAGCCCCATGCTGCTAGAGGCTTACCTGTACCTTGTGTCCAGCGCCTTTTGTGCCTTCAGCTTCTATCTCCTCCATGCCTCCTGCATCACATTAGAAACATGGAGGAACCCTTGAAATAACTTTCCCATCTCAGGGAACCCCTGTTAATGATTACTACATTTATAGCTCACGGTACATTAGCATTATGGTCATTGGGAAGAATGCTTCTTACATTGGTAAACGAGAAGAATGCTCCTTACCATGGTGATTAGTGGGAAGACTTCTCCTTACATTGGTGGCCTGTGGAAAGAATGGTCCTAATACTGGTGGTCAATAAGAAGAAGGCTCCCCTTACAGATAGCCAAAAAGCTTATCATAAGCTTTTTAAAATGGAGGAAGGAAAGAATGCTCCTTACATTGGTGGTCAGTGGGAAGGATGCTCCTTACATTGGTGGCTAATGAGAAGAATGCTCCTTACATTGGTGGCCAATGAGAAGAATGTTCCTTACATTGGTGATCAGTGGGAAGAATGTTCCTTACATTGGTGATCAGTGGGAAGAATGATCCTTATACTGGTAGTCAATAAGAAGAATGCTCCTTACATTGGTGGCCAATAAAAAGAATGCTCCTTACATTGGTGGTCAGTGGGAAGGATGCTCCTTACATTGGTGGCCAATGAGAAGAATGCTCCTTACATTGGTGATCAGTGGGAAGAATGTTCCTTACATTGGTGGCCAATGAGAAGCATGCTCCTTACATTGGTGATCAGTGGGAAGGATGCTCCTTACATTGGTGGCCAATGAGAAGAATGCTCCTTACATTGGTGATCAGTGGGAAGGATGCTCCTTACATTGGTGGCCAATGAGAAGAATGCTCCTTACATTGGTGATCAGTGGGAAGAATGCTCCCCACATTGGTGGTCAGTGAGAAAAAGCTCCTTACATTGGTGGCCTGTGGAAAGAGTGATCCTTATACTTGTAGTCAATAAGAAGAATGCTCCTTACATTGGTGGCCAATAAAAAGAATGCTCCTTACATTGGTGACCAATAAAAAGAATGCTCCTTACATTGGTGGCCAATGAGAAGAATGCTCCTTACATTGGTGATCAGTGGGAAGAATGCTCCTTACATTGGTGGCCAATGAGAAGCATGCTCCTTACATTGGTGATCAGTGGTAAGAATGTTCCTTACAATGGTGGCCAATGGGAAGCATGCTCCTTACATTGGTGATCAGTGGGAAGAATGCTCCTTACATTGGTGATCAGTGGGAAGAATGTTCCTTACATTGATGGTCAGCGAGAAAAAAGCTCCTTACATTGTTGGCCTGTGGAAAGAATGATCCTTATACCGGTAGTCAATAAGAAGAATGCTCCTTACATTGGTGGCCAATAAGAAGAATGCTCCTTACAATGGTGGTCAATTTGAAGAATGTTCCTTACATTGGTGATCAGTGGGAAGAATTCTCGTTACATTGGTGGTCAGCGATAAGAATGCTCCTTACATTCTCCTTACAGTAATGGAGAGCCAATAACCGACAAGTCTGACAGGGCACATGTACAATGAAATCAGGCCGCTGATCATCGGTGCAGCCCCATCAGTTCCAATCGGTGCCTATCAGTGCAGCCTATCAGTGCCCAGTGTTGCATGACCGTCCAATTATCATTTAAATTGTGAGAGCGCTGAAAGCTGAAAATTGGCCTGGGCAGGAAGGGGGTAAAAGTGGCCGGTATAAAAGTGGTTAAGTTCATTGGCTAATCTTGATATTGTTATATGTGGATTGCTAAACCCAACTTTGAACAAACACTTTTCTTTCTTCTTTTCCATCTGACCATTCTTGACGTGATAATCACGCCTTGCCAAATTGGATATTGAACCATCAAACAATCAAACCCAAGCAAGCTTCAGAGCAATTAAAGATCTCTCCAATCCTTCCCAGGCTTCCTTTTGTTGACGGGAGTTGGACATCCTCCGTAATTAGGAGCCCAGTTATTTAGAAAACTTTCAGGCGACGGAATGTTTTGTATCTCCAGAGGCGTCCCTCTATAATTTCCTGGTAATGATATAATTACCGTCGCCCCTCTTTCATTGTGATTTGCTCTTTGTGTGGCTCGTATGTTGGAAATCTCGGCGGGTTGGGTTTTTTGCTGAGCTCGCCCCGCGCCCTTCACGCGCTGCTGGAAGCTCAGGAGCTTGGACTTACAATGAGCAAATCATAAAAGAGTTACAAGAACTGGATCCAAAATAAACAGATGTTGAACTGGTTGAACTTCGGCATTTTGACTTTTTCGGAAAGGCTGGGCTGGAGTCCTAACGCTTTATAATGTTAAGAATAGTTTTCTGCCACGTCTGCATAAATAGTGCATGACTAACATGGTCTACTAAGTCCAATCAGGCCAAATGTGAGAGCCATACTGGTCCTGTAGTGCTGTCACATGACCATCAGGCCCAGATCTAGAGGGTGATGGGGTGGACTGTACCAAATTTTAGTTGTGCCCCCCTTCATCCCAGGTCTCTTAGAGTTCATCCACTGATCCATGAGCCAGTCTAATGGGGACATTTGTTCTAGGGTGGGTTTATGTAGGTACTCTGATAGGGGCAATAGATGTTAGGGGGCACTCTGATAGGGACACTGATGTAAGGTGGGACTCTGATGGGGAAAATTCATGTAAGGGGGGGTACTAGTGGGGACCTCTGATGTAAGGGGGGCACTCTGATGTGGACAGTTTACGTAAGGGGGGCACTCTGATGTGGACAGTTTACGTAAGGGGGCTCTCTGATGGGGCAATTGAGAGGGGACAATGGAAGGGGCACTCTGATGGGGGCAATTGATGCAAGGGGGAACTCTGATGGAGACATGTGATGTAAGGGGGCACTCTGATGTGGACAGTTTATGTAAGGGGGCACTCTGATTGGGGTATGTGATGTAAGGGGGCACTCTGATGCGGATCCGGGGGGGGGGGCAACAGAGCAATTTCCCTAACTCCCACCCCCCCCTGAGAAATTAGTTGCGGGTGAGTGGCGGGCCAGTCAGCGGGCGAGTGGGTGAGTGAGCTGGCGGCTCGGCGGGCGGGTGGACATTAGTTGTAAGGGGACCTCTGATGGAAACATTTAATGTAAAGGGGGACTCTGATGAGGACATTTGATACAAGGGACACTCTAATGGGGCAAATTATGTAAGGGGGCTCTCTGATGGAGGCAATTGAGAGGGACAATGGAAGTAAGGGACACTCTGATGGCGGCAATTGATGCAAGGGGGCACTCTGATGGGGGTAATTGGTGCAGGGGCGGATCCAGGGAGGGCAACAGGGCAATTGCCCTCCCCCCGAGAAATTAGTTGCGGGTGAGTGGCGGGCCAGTCAGCGGGTGAGTGAGCGGGCAGCTTGGCGGGCAGGCAGCTCGGCGGGGGGGTGAGTGAGCGGGCAGGCGGATCGGTGGGTGAGCGAGCTGGCCAGTCGGCATTTGAGCGGGCGGCTGGCCAATCAGCGGGCCATCGAGCGGGGGAGCAGAGAGATGACATCATCTCTCACCGCCTGGCGCCCAGTCTGCATCCCTGCAGTTCCGCCCTGATGGGGGCAATTGATGTAAAGAGGCACTCGGGGACATTGAAAAAAAAAAGGGCACTTTGACTAGGACAGCTCATGTAAAGGGGGACTCTGAAGGGGACATTGGATGCAAAGGGGGACTCTGATGGTCACATTTGATGTAAGAGGGCACCCAATGTAAGGAGGCACTCTGATGTGTACATTTGATGTAAAGGGGGACTCTGATGGAAACATTCAATGTAAGGGGGGGCTCTGATGATGACATTTGATGTAAGGAGACAGTCTTTATGGACCTTGCTTTGTACACTGGTGCGCAGTCATGTTGGAACAGGAAGGGGCCACCCCCAAACTGTTCCCACAAAGTTGGGAGCATGAAATTGTCCAAAATGTCTTGGTATGCTGACGCCTTAAGAGTTCCCCTCACTGGGACTAAGAGGCCAAGCCCAACCCCTGAAAAACAACCCCACACCATAATCCCCCCTCCACCAAATGATTTGGACCAGTGCACAAAGCAAGGTCCATAAAGACATGGATGAGCGAGTTTGGGGTGGAGGAACTTGACTGGCCTGCACAGAGTCCTGACCTCAACCCGGCAGAACACCTTTGCGATGAATTCAAGCGGAGACTGCGAGCCAGGCCTTCTCATCCAACATCAGTGCCTGACCTCACAAATGCGCTTCTGGAAGAATGGTCAAACCTTCCCATAGACACACTCCTAAACCTTGTGGACGGCCTTCCCAGAAGAGTTGAAGCTGTTATAGCTGCAAAGGGTGGGCCAACTTAATATTGAACCCTACGGACTAAGACTGGGATGCCATTAAAGTTGATGTACGTGTAAAGGCGGGCGTCCCAATACTTTTGGTAATATAGTGTAAGTCCAAAAAGGTTGCTGCTCATTCTTCTCTTACGGCTGTTGATGAAATAAAAGCGATCAGCTGATCCGGGTATTAGGACGTTCTTGCGGTAAGGGAATAGTAAAAATGACAGCGTATATTACCGCGTAAGTGAAAGGTTACATCAGCAGAATATAACATATTCCCCCACATAACACGGGCTCCTTTGTTAGACATAATGAGAAACTGATTTTCAGCCCCGTGAACAGGGTCAGCCCCTTTCAAATGAGTTATACTGAAATCCTCGCCTTGAGTTAGCCGTACAATTCATTTCATAATAGATTTGTTTCAAGAACCTTTTTTTTTTTTCTTTTCCTTTTTCTTTTCAAAGATGTCATTATTTTCCTCTGCTAAGCAATACACTTCACTGACAATTACCTCCCAGCTATTTTTAATATTTCTCAAGTTCAGAAAATTCCTGCAGTGGTATCAGCGCCTACGAAACGCGTCGGACTGTCAATTTTTTTTTTCTTTCTAAGCTTTATTGCCTTTGCGTTAACTTGATTGATGGTCCTGATGGATGAAATACGGACATCAGGAAATACAAGTCTTACGGCTCGTGACTGTAAAGTGATATCTTCCCTCCTTGACGGCCCGATACGTTTCTTTTTTTTTTTTTTTTTTCCAGCTCCATTCGTCAAGAGGAAGGTGATATTCATTGCAATTGACATCTCCTTTTTGAATGTCTCATTTTAATGGAAATTAACATTGCTATCTACGGAGCTCTCGTGTGAATCGTAATTCGCCATTTAGTTTCAACACGCATCCCGCGCGCCGGGGCCGGTGTTCCTGCTGTCAAACCCGATGGGCAACGCGTTTCCGGAAAAAGGAAATGTAGTGACATCTCGGTGTGAACTGTCCATCAATATTTCAAAGTGGGTCCGGCTGGAGATGAAAGGGAATACATATGTGCTGAGAAAAACTGAGAAAGTTCTGCCGATCGTTTTTTTTTTTTTTATTGGAATATATAAAATATGAGCCTGGTACATGATGAGACTTTTCATGAGCCAACGTGGTAAAGCTGCACTTAACTACCTCCTTACCGGGCCATAGTCAAAGGATGTCCACGGTAGGAGGTCGAATACCAGGGTTTTGGCTGCAGCAATATGCCAGAACCCCGGTATTGTTTTTTTTTTTTTCATCCGGCAGCCCCCTATCCATGCGTCCGGCCCCCTAATCTACATGCAGGGCGCCGGACATATGGATTCCAATGGGTTTTTTTTTTTTTTTAAGCACATGATTAGAGCTTCAAAAAAGGGTGGGCTCGGGGCGCAGAGCACTGCGCCCCCGAGCCCACCCAGTTGTGTGACAATAGTAAATTAATATTCGCTATTGCCTTCCTGATTCACCTCCCGGCCACTCAAGAAGCAGGTCCTGAGGCACCTCACCCGATTGGTCGAGAGGAGAAGCGATCCTATTGGCCGCTTAGGAGGAGGAGGGAGGAGATGCACGAAGGAAGCCGCTGTGATGCCGAGGAGGAGGAGGGGACGCAGGGGAAGCGCTGCCCGCGACCTAGTAGGGGTAAATGTGGGGCTGGTGACTGACCCCCCCCCAAAAAAATACCACCAGCTGCCACTGCAGTGGGGCACAATTCCTCCCAATGACACCAATGATGGGGCACAATTACTCCCAATGACACCAATGATGGGGCACAATTCCTCCCAATGACACCAATATGGGGCACAGTTACTCCCAATGACACCAATGATGGGGCACAATTCCTCCCAATGACACCAATATGGGGCACAGTTACTCCCAATGACACCAATGATGGGGCACAATTACTCCCATTGACACCAATGATGGGGCACAATTCCTCCCAATGACACAAATGATGGGGCACAATTCCTCCCAATGACACCAATATGGGGCACAGTTACTCCCAATGACACCAATGATGGGGCACAATTACTCCCAATGACACCAATGATGGGGCACAATTACTCCCAATGATGGGGCACAATTACTCCCAAAGACACCAATGATGGAGTATAATTCCTCCCACTGACACCATTGATGGGGCACAATTCCTCCCAATGACACCAATGATGGGGCACAATTACTCCCAATGACACCAATGATGGGGTCCAGGTTGAGTAATGTACATAGTGCAGGGGTCCAGACTGGATAATGTACAGAATGTGTAAGTCAAAAGTGTGCACAGACTGCCAAGAAAAATGAAGTTCAATAGCCAGTGCGGCTCTTCTGCTTGATTCCGAGCATGCGTGGAACTTTGTGCGTCGGAATTGTCTACACACGGTCAGAATCTGCGCAAACGGATTTTGTTGTCGGAAAATTTGAGAACCAGATCTCAAATTTTGTGTGACGGAAATTTCGATGGAAACTGTCCAATAGAGCCTACACACGGTCGGAATTTCCGACAATGAGCTCCTATCGAACATTTTACGTCGGAAAGTCTGACCATGAGTACGGGGCATGAGGGAGGCAGGAGTGGGCAATGCACAGAATGCAGGGGGCAGGTGCATAATGTATGTAGTGAGGGGGTCAGGTGTGAGCAATACACAGAGCATAGGGATTTGGTGTGAAATACACAGGATGAGGGGGTCAAGTGTGTGTAGTGTACATAGTGCAGGGGTCTGGTGTGTAATGTAAAGAGTGAAGGGGTCAGGAGTATGTAATGCACAGAATGCAGGGGTCAGGTGTGTGTAGTTTATATAGTGCAGGGATCTGGTGTGTAATGTACAGAGTGGGAGGTCAGGAATGGGCAATGCACAGAGCATATGGATCTGGTGTGTGTAGTGTACATAGTCCAGGGATCTGGTGTGTAATGTAAAGAGTGAAGGGGTCAGGAGTATGTAGTGTACATAGTGCAGGGATCTGGTGTGTAATGTACATAGTGAGGGGGTCAGGAATGGGCAATGCACAGAGCATAGGGATCTGTTGTGTGTAGTGTACATAGTGCAGGGATCTGGTGTGTAATGTAAAGAGTGAAGGGGTCAGGAGTATGTAGTGTACATAGTGCAGGGATCTGGTGTGTAATGTACATAGTGAGGGGTCAGGAATGGGCAATGCACAGAGCGTAGGGATCTGGTGTGTGTAGTGTACATAGTGCAGGGATGTGGTGTGTAATGTAAAGAGTGAAGGGGTCAAGAGTATGTAGTGTACATAGTGCAGGGATCTGGTGTGTAATGTACAGAGTGAGGGGGTCAGGATTGGGCAATGCACAGAGCGTAGGGATCTGGTGTGTAATATACAGAGTGAGGGGGACAGGAGTGGGTAATATACAGAGTGCAGGGGTCGGGTGTGTAATGCACAGAGCATAGGGGTCTGACTCTGATCAATCTGACTCTAGAGGAACTGTGTAAATCTCAGGAGACAGAAATACAAATCCCTTGGAAGAGAGATTAGGGGATCGGGAGAGAGAAGGGGCACCACTAGTGGCCAGTCAGGTGCACTGCAGTGAAAGTGCTGAGCGGAGGAGAGAGCAGAATGAGCAGAGAGAGGACCTCAGCAGCCTGCTGCTTCCCTATTGTCCAATCACAGGCAGGGGGCGAGAAGGTGACTCAACTGCAGTCGAGAAAAATCAGATCATCGACCCGACTCTCACTCTGCTGTCTAGGGGAACTGTGTAAATCTCAGGACTGGATGGACAGAAATACAAATCCCTTGGCTGAAGTCTAGTTTTAAGTCTATTTGTAAGGGTATAAAGGGGGGCACCATAGGATCAGATACCCCCCCCCCAACATATCTCCCCGCATATCACAGAGGGCCCCCTCCCCCGCTCTCCTACTGTATTCCACAGTTACAGGAGAACTTGAAATGACATATTTAAATAAGGGAACAGCTTGTTTAGCTGCGGCTCATCAGCAGATGTTTCATAACCACGGCTGATCGCTCAATTTGTCTTTTACTATTTGGAACTTAACAATGTGGCGAATGTTTTACATAAGTATGTGAGTCATCGGAACGCGGTGCAGGCACATTAGCAGCGGGAAGACATCGACTGAAACGCGGAACGTGTCTTATGGAGCGCAAGGAGAGGCGGCAGCCGCAGGAGGTGAGACGTTCTTCTGCAAACTTAAAGGGCAAGTCCGGGCGCTGAGCTGTTGGCGCTTTTACCCAGCAAAACCCGGGAACACGGATTTCTAAACACACAGAAAAAGTGAGTTTTTAAGTGCTGATTGCTGGTTAGAAAACTGGTTTAGGTAAAGCTAAATTCCAAATTTTATTTCCAGACTTGCAACGTCCTCTGGAAGGGATTCTACTCATTTCCTGTACTTTTTTTTTGGCTCGTCTCTCTCTCTCCTATCAATCATTTTGTTCCTGAGCCTAATACAAAAGAACGCATCCCTGGCATCCCTTTTGTATGCTCCCTGAGCAGCAGATTGCACAGCTAAAGTCTGTAGCGCCGAGAGGCCAGCAGGGTGGAGCATGCACGTCTAAAGGGATGCTGAGGATGCATTCTGTAACGCCACCCCGAGTATGAAAGGGGTTAAAGCCGTTTGGGACATTTCATTTCCGAACGCAAAGGCAGCTACCGAACACTCCAATCAACCCATACGAATAATTCTTCCCCCCCAAGTACGAGACAAGGCCTAATACGGAGGGTCAAACAGGAATCAGATTCTTTTATTAGAACCAAAATTACAAGTCTTTATATACAGTTAAGGACTGTATATAGATGATATATATAACCATTGGAAGGCTCAGCAGCTATCTTGAGCCTTCCTTCATTTCCCATCTGAACAACTTCAATCATCACTAGTCTCCTCTTCTCCCCGACCCGTGCTTGTGTTGGTCTGTTTCGCTCTCGGCTATCAATCGTTTTGTTCCTGAGCATTACATGAAAGAACCGTCTTCCGAAAATTCGAATTTCGAATAGAATAAATTCAAACTCAAATAGAAAAACATAGAATAGAAAATAGTAAAAAAGAAAATAATTGAACAGAAAATAAAAGAATAGAATAGAAAAAAATAGAATAGAAAGTAATAAACTATAATAAAAAAAAAAGAAAAGAATTGAAAATAAAATATAAGAATAGAATAGAATAGAAAAACAATAGAATAGAATGGACTAGGAAGAATATAACCTTCTTCAAAAATTCAAATTTTGAATGGAAGAAATTCAAATTCCAATAGAAAAAAAAATAGAATAGAATAGAATAAACTATAATAAAAAAAGAAAATAATTGAACAGAGAATAAAAGAATAGAATGGAAAAGGAGGAATATAACCATCTTCTGAAATTCAAATTTAAAATAGATAAAATTTTAATTTGAATAGAATAAAAAGGGATAGAATAGAAGAAAAATAAATAGAAAATAGAATAGAAAAAAAAAGAATAGAATAGAAAATAATAGAGTAAAACAGAACAAAATAGAAGAAAAAAAACATAATAAGATAGAATAAAAAATAAAGGGCTAAATTAGAATAGAATAAAAAAATAGAATGAAATAGAAAGAATATAACCATCTTCTGAAATTCAAATATCAAATAGATAACATTTCAATTTGGATAGAAAAGAAAAAAAAATAACATAGAAAATAATATTATAGAAAATAAAAGAATAGAATAGAATAGAAAAACAATAGAATAGAATGGAATAGGAAGAATATAACCATCTTCTGAAATTCAAATTTAAAATAGATAAAATTTAAATTCAAATAGAATACAAAGGGATAGAATAGAAAAAAAATAAATACAAAATAATAGAATAGAAAAAAAAAAGAATAGAATAGAAAATAATAGAGTAAAACAGAACAAAATAGAATAAAAAAACATAATACGATGGAATAAAAAATAAAGGACTAAATTAGAATAGAATACAAATAGAATAAAATAGAAAGAATATAACCATCTTCTGAAATTCAAATATCAAATAGATACAATTTCAATTTGGATAGAATAGAAAGGGATAGAATAGAAAAAAAAAATAACATAGAAAATAATAGAATAAAAAAAAAAGAACAGAATAGAAAATAATAGAGTAAAACAGAGTGAAACAGAATAGAAAAAAAAAAAAAAAACAGAATAAGATAGAATAAAAAATAAAGGAATAAATTAGAATAGAATAAAAAATAGAATAAAATAAAAAGATTATAAACATCTTCTGAAATTCAGATTTCAAATAGAATACATTTGAATTAGAATAGAATAGAAAAGAATAGAAAAAAAAGAATAGAATAAAATAGAAAGACTATAACCTTCTTCTGAAATTCTAATTTTGAATAGAATAAATTCAAATAGAATAGAAAAAAACAGAATAGAAAATAATAAACTATAATAAAAAAGAAGATAATTGAAAATAAAATAAAGGAATAGAATAGAATATAAAAACAATAGACTAGAATGGACTAGGAAAAATATAACCATCCTCCAAAATTCAAATTTCGAATGGAATAAATTTGATTTGAATGCAAGTTGAGTCTAATTCAAATGCAATTCGAATGGAATTCGAACCGATTAAAATTTTCCGAATGCAAAAAATTATCACTGGCATCCCTTTGATCCCAATGATAATACTATACACTGTCACTGTACTAATGACACTGGCTGGGAAGGAGTTAACATCTCGAGTGATCAAGGGGTAAATGTTTGCCTGACTATGTGTAATGTGTGCTGCCTTTTACTAAAGATCTCTTTGTTTCATATCCCTGCTTTGCAAGGATGAGAAAGAGAAAGATCATTCCCTCTGTACAGAGCCCTGTGATGATTATCAACAGTGATCCACGCTGTGATTGGACACAGCTGATCAGCAGGTCCCAGCCATGAATCATTGGGCCAACCCCCAAGTCCCCCCCCAGTAAAAATTACCCCCCCCCCCCGAAATAATCACCCCTTATAGCTCAAATCCTGTACCCCTCAAATCTCCCCTCTGAGTACACATTCCCCCCACCCAGCACAAATCACCCCCAAATCCCCCCCAGTAAAAATTACCCCCCCTGAAACAATCACCCCTTATAGCACAAATCCTCTAGCCCTCAAATTATCTCAGCACAAATCTTTCCCCCCAAACCCCAAATACCCCCCCCACCCCAGTAAAAATCACCCTGCCTGAAAAAAATCACCCCTCATAGCACAAGTCCTCTATCCCTCAAATCTCCCCTCTGAAGTACACATCCCCCCTCCCAGCACAAATCCCCCCAACCCCCAAAACCCCCCCAGTAAAAATTACCCCCCCCCCGAAACAATCACCCCTTATAGCACAAATCCTCTACCCCTCAAATGTCCCCTCTGAGTACACATACTACCCCACAGCAAGAATTTTTGTCCCTCCAGTAACAATCACCCCGCTTAAGAAAAAAATCACCCCTCATAGCACAAGTCCGCTACCCCTCAAATTTCTTCTCCGAGTACACATCCCCCCATCCCAGCACAAATCCCCCCCCCCAACCCCCAAATCCCCCCCCCCCAGTAAAAATGACCCTCCCTGAAAAAAATCACCCCTCCTAGAACAAATCCTCTACCCCTCAAATCTCCCCTCTAAGTACACCCCCCCCAGCACAAATCTTTGTCCCTCCAGAAAAAATCACAGCGCCTGAAACAAATCACCCCTCATAGCACAAATCCTCTACCCCTCAAATTTCCACTCAGAAATCAAATGCTCCCCCCCTCCAAGCACAAATCTTTGCCCCTCCATCCTCCAAAATCCCCCCAGCAAAAATGACCCCCACCCCCTAAAAAAAAAAAAATCACCCAACAAATCCTCTATCCCTCAATTTACCCCTCCGAGTACACATCCTCTCCCCCCTCCCTTTCCTCCCAGCACAAATATCTGCCCCCCCATCTCCCAAATCCCCCCAGCAAAAATTCCCCCCCCCCACAGAAAAAAAAATCACCCCTCCTAGTAGATATCCTCTATCCCTCATCTCTTCTAGCACAACCCCCCCCCCCCCCAAAAAAAAAAACAAAAATCATTCCATACCAATACCATATCACCTCTTCTAGCTCAACCCCCCCCAGCACAAACACTTTTCCCCATCCCCCTCCCAACGCAAATCCCCCTAAATCACCACTCCTAGCACCCCCCCTAAATGGCTCTTCCTAGAGCAAGTCTTACCCTCTGCTCCCCCCAATTCCCCCTCCCAACACAGATCCCCTCCCTGTCAGTTTCTTTGCAGCACCCCCCCTCCACCACCTTACATGACACCACAGTGCCCAGGGCAGCTGCCCCTCCTGCCCCCCCAACACCCTACATGATACCACAGTGCCCAGGGCAGCCTCCCCTCCTGCTCCCCCCAACACCTTACATGATACCACAGTGCCCCGGGCAGCTGCCCCTCCTGCCCCCCACACCTTACATGATACCACAGTGCCCAGATCAGCCGCCCCTCCTGCCCCCCAACACCTTACATGATACCACAGTACCCAGGGCAGCCGCCCCTCCTGCCCCCCTCAACACCTTACATGATACCATAGTGCCCAGGACAGTCGCCCCTCCTGCCCCCCCAACAGCTTACATGATACCACAGTGCCCAGGGCAGCAACCCCTCCTGCCCCCCCAACACCTTACATGATACCACAGTGCCCAGGGCAGCCGCCCCTCCTGCCCCCCAACACCGTACATGGTATCACAGTGCCCAGGGCAGCCGCCCCTCCTGCCCCCCCAACACCTTACATGATACCACAGTGCCCAGGGCAGCCACCCCTCCTGCCCCCCCAACACCCTACAGGATACCACAGTGCCCAGGGCAGCCTCCCCTCCTGCTCCCCCCAACACCTTACATGATACCACAGTGCCCCGGGCAGCTGCCCCTCCTGCCCCCCCAACACCTTATATGATACCACAGTGCCCAGGGCAGCCGCCCCTCCTGCCCCCCCCCCAACACCTTACATGATACCACAGTGCCCAGGGCAGCCGCCCCTCCTGCCCCCCCAACACCTTACATGATACCACAGTGCCCAGGGCAGCCGCCCCTCCTGCCCCCCCAACACCGTACATGATATCACAGTGCCCAGGGCAGCCACCCCTCCTGCCCCCCCAACACCTTACATGATACCACAGTGCCCAGGGCAGCCACCCCTCCTGCCCCCCAACACCTTACATTATACCACAGTGCCCAGGGCAGCCGCCCCTCCTGCCCCCCCAACACCTTACAGGATACCACAGTGCCCAGGGCAGCAGATCCTCCTGCCCCCCCAACACCTTACATGATACCACAGTGCCCAGGGCAACCACCCCTCCTGCCCTCCAACACCTTACATGATACCACAGTGCCCAGGGCAGCCGCCCCTCCTGCCCCCCAACACCTTACATGATACCACAGTGCCCCGGGCAGCCGGCCCTCCTGCCCCCCCAACACCTTACATGATACCACAGTGCCCAGGGCAGCTGCCCCTCCTGCCCCTCCTCTGTCCCGGGCCTGATTATGGTCACACATGAAAAAATATATATTTAATGTTACATCTATATTAAAGGGAGAGAATAGTGAGCAGAGAATGGGAGGAGACAGGTTCTCTTTGCTAGTATCTGGTCATTTGAAGGTGTGCGCTCCGTGCAGAACAACGATCGACGCGGACAGGAAATATCAAGACCTTTGTGATATTTCAGATGCATTTACATGAGATCATTATAGATCACCGCGCTCAGAGTGAAGCCGCTTTGATGACGGGAGATAAAAGGGAAGAATTAGCAGATGGAAAAAAAGTAAAACAAAGCAATCGGAGCGCCCAGCACGCCACGTACCACAGCCAAAGAGGATACTCAAGAGGGCCTGTCCGGACAGCCAATCATAACGGAGTTCAAATACTCACCAATTCTAGGAGGGACCCTTTAAAGTGGAATCATTTAGAGTGGAGACTGTGTGCCAGGCCTTCTCGTCCAACATCAGTGCCTGACCTCACAAATGCTCTTCTGGAAGAATGGTCAAACATTCCCATAGACACACTCCTAAACCTTGTGGACGGCCTTCCCAGAAGAGTTGAAGCTGTTATAGCTGCAAAGGGTGGGCCAACTCAATATTGAACCTTACAGACTAATGCCGCGTACACACGGTCGGACTTTTCGGCTACAAAAGTCCGACAGCCCGTCCGACAGACTTTCGACGGACTTTTCGCGGACTTGCGGCGGACTTTCTAACGAACAGACTTGCCTACACACGATCCCACAAAAGTCTGTCGAATACTTACGTGATGATGTACACCGGACTAAAATAAGGAAGTTCATAGCCAGTAGCCAATAGCTGTCCTAGCGTGGGTTTTTGTCCGTCGGACTAGCATACAGACGAGCGGATTTTTCGACCGGACTCGAGTCCGTCGGAAAGATTTGAAGCATGTTCCAAATCTAAAGTCCGTCAGATTTTCGACCGAAAAAGTCCGCTGCAGGTCCGATGAAGCCCACACACGGTCTAATTGTCCGCCGGATTTGGTCCGTCGGCGTCCGTCGGACTTTTGTCGACGAAAAGTGTGTACGCGGCATAAGACTGGGATGCCATTAAATTTTATGTGCGTGTAAAGGCAGGCGCCCCAATACTTTTGGTAATAGAATGTATAATAAACCAGTTCAGTCACATAGGTACGGTAATTCTTTAGTAACCAGAATTGTCTCTCTCCTTGCGCAGGGTGACTGGTCTGGTCTCCGCCCCCCTCCTGTAGTTTTTTGAAACCAGTCTGTAGTGGGTGGAGCTTGCTAGGGTCCCTCCCACAGCTCAGGCTATGTACAGCAAAGTGATGAAATCGCTTCTAGATTTACAAGGTAATATCTGGGTTTGCAAAGGCGTCTGGTGCACACATAGCGGATTCGTACAATTTGCGGCTAACAAAGGATACATTTCAATTTAAAGTTGTGCCTGCGGTTGTTTTTTGTTATTTTTTTATTTATTTGTGGGTTTTTTTTTCTTTCTTTTTTTTTTTGCTATTTTTCTATGTATTTTGTGTTTATTTATTTTTGTTATTTTTTTCTTTATTTTTTAATGTTTTTTGTGTTTTTGTATCTATTTTTGTTATTTTTGATTTATTTTTCTGCTATTTTGGAATGTATTTTCAGTTATTTTTTGATTTATTTTTTGCTATTTTGCATTGTATTTTCTGTTATTTTTTTATTTATTTTTGTTATTTTTTCTTTATTTGTTACTATTTTTTTTCAATGTATTTTCTGTTATTTTTTTTCTTTTTTGTTGCTATTTTTTTTTTTTTAACATAAAAAAAAAAAGTTTATTTAAAAGTTGAAAAGTCAGTAGAAATCAGAGAAACCAAAATGATTCAAGTAACCTTGCATAGTGATGTTTAGTTGACATAATTTCACAGTGAATCTACAGTATAAGGAAACAGCATATAACATATTATAAAGTTAATTCCAGTATTGTTAAGTGTGATCTGTAGCCTGAAAGTTGACAGAGTTAATGACCCCTGTCTATCACACATATCCTTGTCTGGACCTATTCATTTCACATGTAATTTAATAAAGAAAATCATCTGATTTGTTTGCCAGCTTTAAGAAAAGAGTGAAAGAGTGAAAAAAGGAGCAAGAAAGATGTTGCTATTTTTTTAATGTATTTTGTGTCATTTTTTTATTTATTTTTGTTATTTTTTCTTTTTATTTTTTTTTTGCTATTTTTTAAAATGTATTTTGTGTTATTTTTTTATTTACTTTTGTTATTTGTTCTTAATTTTTTTGCTATTTTTTTATGTATTGTGTATTATTTATTTATTTATTTTATTGTTATTTTTAAAATGTATGTATGTATTTACTTAATTATTGTTATTTTAGCATGGTAACCCCAGAGAAAATACACAAATAAAACAAATTAATGGGGCTTGAAAAAAGAAAGCTTTAAAGTGTTCAATTAAACCCGGCAATGCAGACGACGGCACCGCCGACCAGGGCGCTATAAATAAATCCTAAAAAAAATGGACTTGTCAGTGGAGCGCTGGGCCCGTTATGGGCCATTGCTGACGGATCGAATCATACTTCTATTAACACTGTCCTCTTATCGTCTACACGGGCCGTAAAAAAAAAAAAAAAGAGATACGGTTTAATCATTTTTATTTTTTTTGTTGGGCTGAAATCAGAGATATCGTAAACCACAATAAATACGCGCTGCCCCGAATTTTCCTCCACCCCGAGGTGCTCAGAGAGAAGACAGACAAGATAATCACAGACAAGATGCTTTTTTTTTTTAATGTTTTTATTTTTTATATTTTTTGGTATATTTTTATTTATTTTTGTTATTTTTTTTTCAGTTTGGGTTTTTTTTTTCTCTCTACTGTTGAATAGAAAGACTTTGGCAGAGTATAATAGTAGGGATGAGGGGAGTAGATTTACATGTATGGTGTAAATGGGAGTATCTGTTTAATTTTTAATTAAATTTAATATTTTTTTTTTTATTTTTTCTTTATTTTTTTTCTTTATTTTTTTGCTATTTTTCTATGTATTTTGTGTTATTTTTTTCTTTATTTATATTTGTTATTTTTTTCTTTATTTTTTCTTTATTTTTTTTTAATGTATTTTGTGTTTTTTCTTTTTATCTATTTTTGTTATTTTTCATTTATTTATTTATTTGGTGTAGCAAAGGGTCTGAGCCCGTTGAACTTGATTTTAATGCATGACTAAAAAAAAAAAACTGTTTCATGCTTTAAAAACAACAAACAAAAAAACATTAAAGTTAGCCCAATTTTTTCACACAATGTGAAAGATGATGTTACGCCGAGTAAATAGATACCTAACATGTCACGCTTCAAAATTGCGCCCCGCTCGCGAAATGACGCCAAACTTTGTTACTTGAAAATCCCCATAGTGTAAAGTTGTGGGCATGTTCTGTAAATTAAATGATGCAAATCCTCAAACAATCCATGTTAATTCCAGGTGTGTGAGGCAACAAAACACGAAAAATGCCAAGGGGGGTGAATACTTTTGCAAGGCACTGTAAGTACAGCTTGAAATTTAAGCCCAAGTTAGGTTTTACAGTATATACATAAAAACGGAATCGTAAAATCTCATATAATCTTTAACAGTCATTTCAACAGTAAAATATTTTTTAAACTAAAATAATAACTAGTTTTACTTGTTAAAAAAAATAATAATAAAAAATAATAAATAATAATAATAATAATACTAATATGAATACCTACCTAGTGATCTGCTGCTTGCTTCACAGCCAAGGCACTTCTAACTCAAGTTGCAGAGTTTGACAGGTGGCACCGCCTGTCAATCTCACCCATGGAGATGAATGGGTGAGCAGCACCAGAGTGGAGGTGAGGATTGCAGCCAGATCTGCTAGTTTTTTTTTTTTACTTTTTAATAACATTTTTTTTTTCCTAATAAATCACCTCCCTTTGTTCCCAGGAGTTTGAACTCTTCTTTATGCAAGCTTTGCTATCAGCGCGGCGTTGGTAGAGGTGTGGAAGGGGGCGGGGACACCTACAGACTGATTATACGTATTGTCTGCATTGCACTTTGAATTTTTTTTTTTTTCCCCTCTCCAATCTCTGCCTGAAAGCTCAATATTCGCTCTTAAAAGTTTTTTTTTTTCTTTTTTCTCACCTCTAATGCTTTAGCTCTTATTATACAGCATCAGAATTTTTTTTTTTTTATGGGAATTTAGTCTTAAAAGCTAAATCTCAGCCGTTCATCATTTTTTTTAAGGTTGCAGGGTCGTCGGCAAAGCGGCTAATGTGAACATCGGCGGTTTCACTTGTGTAACTCTCTTCTGTACATGTCGTATCACAGTCCTTACATGCAGAGCAATCGAAGATTTAATCGCTTCAGCCCCGGAAGAATTTACCCCCCTTCCTGAGCAGAGCACTTTTTGCGATTCAGCACTGCGTTGCTTTAACTGACAATTGCGCGGTCGTGCGACTTGGCACCCAAACAAAATTGACGCAGTTTTTTCCCCACAAATAGAGATTTCTTTTGGTGGTATTTGATCACCTCTGTGGTTTTTATTTTTTGCGCTATAAACAAAAAAGAGCGACAGTTTTGAAAAAAAACGCAATATTTTTTACTTTTTGCTATAATAAATATACCCCAGAAATATATATCATTTTTTTTTCCCTCAGTTTAGGTCAATACGTATTCTTCTACATGTTTTTGGTAAAAAAAAAACAAAAAACGCAATAAGCGTATATTGATTAGTTTGCGCAAAAGTTATAGCGTCTACAAAATAGGGGATAGTTTTATGGCATTTTTATTATTTTTTTTTTTTATTAGTAATGGCGGCGTTCTGCGATTTTTATCGTGACTGCGACATTATGGCGTACACATCGGACACTTTTTTACACTGTTTTGCGACCATTGTCATTTATACATCGATCAGTGCTATAAAAATGCACTGATTACTGTGTAAATGACACTGGCAGGGAAGGGGTTAACCACTAGAGGGCAATGAAGGGGTTAAGTGTGTCCTAGGGAGTGATTCTAACTGTGGGGGGGATGGGCTTCCAGTCACATGACAGCGATCACTTCTCCCGATGACAGGGAGCGGTGATCTCTGTCCTGACACAAGGCAGAACGGGGAAATGCCTTGTTTACAGAGGCATCTCTCCGTTCTGCGGCCCCGTGACACGATCACCGGGGGACCGGCGGACTAACACGGGCATGGTCACGCTGTACGCGGCGGGCACGCGTGCGCGCCTGCTATCCCCGCCTCTTAAAGGGGACGTATAGGTACGCCCATTTGCCCACCGCTGCCATTGCGCCGATGTATATCGGCGTGCAGCGTTCGGCAAGTGGTTAAAGGAGGAGAGTTTTATTTATTGGGGGGGCCCACAAATTTGCAATGAAAGCTAAATTCCTCCGCCTTTACATTAGTTATGGGGAAGGGTTAGAAGAAAAGCCCTTAAAACATTGTGTAGCGCCCTCTAGTGTGCTCCAGTAGGTAATGTTCGGTTTTTGTTAGTGTAGGTACAATGCTTTGGCTTGGCTGTAAGCCAAGCCTGTGCTTTAATCTGGGGTTGGGTGAGTGTTCCGGAGAGGGCCTGGTCCTGGGAATGTTGTGCTTCAAGCAAGTGTTGGAGGACCCAAGGAGTGTGTAAATACATCATACAGAAGGATTTGTCCCCTGAAGAGTTCTTCTAAAGTCAAGTGGGCATCCCATAATACCCCTATCCTCATCCAAGTTCAATACCCCCTAATAAACATACAAAAAAAAAAAACTAAGCTGCAAGAACTGTTTCTTGACTCAAGAGGGCTGTGAAAAATTTTGTGTGCCTGGCTGTGCAGGGTTGGGGTTCACCAACGGCCCCTGCGGGGGTAGCGCTACAATTAAAAAAAAAAAAAGAGCCAGTTGACTCTCCTTCAGACTGTTGTTGGGCCTCCTATGGACAGTATTATAGAAAAAATAAGAGGTCATCAGAGGTCAATGGAAGTAAAAAAAAAAATGGCCTGGCATCAGTGGTCACTGGGAGTAACAAAGGCCTTGGCGTTCATTGTGGGAAGATAGCACCCCATCATTTGTGTTACTGGGAGGAAGAGTGCCCCATCTTTGTTGTCAGTAGGTGGAAAAGTGCCCCATTTTTGAGGTCAGTGACAGGAATAGCGCCCTATTTTTGGTGCCTGTGGAAGCAATAGTGCCCCATTATTGGTATTAGTAGGAAGAACCGTGCCCCATCATTGGTGTAAGTGGAAGAAATACTGCTCCATCATTCATACTAGTGGGAGGAATAGAACCCTATCATTGGTGCCAGTAGAGGAAATAGAGCCCTACCCTTAGTGTCAGTTGGAGGAATAGTGCCCCATCATTGATGTCAGTGGAATAGTGCACCGTCTTTGGTATCAGCTGGTGGACCAGGACCCAATAGTTGGTGCCAGTAGGAGAAATAGAGCCCTATCATTGGTTCCAGTGCTAGGAATAGTGTCCCATTGTTGGTGTCAGAGGAAGCCCCGTCATTAGTGTCATTTGAAGTACTAGTGCCCCATCATTGATGTCAATGGGAGGAATAGAGCCCTATGGTTGCTGTCATTGGGGGAAAAAATGCCCCATTTTTGGTGTCAGTGGGAGCCCCATCATTCGTGTTGATAGAAAGAATAGTGCACCATCACTGGTGTCAGTGTGAGGATTAGTGCCCCATCATTGGTGATAGTGGAAAGAATAGTGCCCCATCATTATTGTCAATGGAAGGAATAGTGCTCCATCATTGGTGTCAGTTGGAGGAATAGTGCCCCATCATTGGTGATAGTGGTAAGAATAGCGCCCCATCATTATTGTCAATGGAAGGAATAGTGCCCCATCATTGGTGTCAGTTGGAGGAATAGTGCCCCATCATTGGCGGCAGTGGAAGGAATAGCACCCCCATTGTTGGTGTCAGTGGAACAGTGCCTCACACTTGATATCACTCATCCTTGGTGTCAGTTGGAGGAATTGGGCCCCATCTTTGGTGTCAGTGGGAACCCCATCATTAGTGCCGATAGAAAGAATAGTGCACCATCATTGGAGTCAGTGGAGGGAATAGTGCCCCATCATTATTGTCAATGGAAGGAATAGTGCCCCATCATTGGTGTCAGTGGAAGGATAAGTGCCCCATCATTGCTGTCAGTGGAAAGAATAGTGCCCCATCATTGGTGTCAGTGGAAAGAATAGTGCCCCATCATTGGTGTCAGTGGAAAGAATAGTGCCCCATTGTTGGTGTCAGTGAAACAGTGCATCATCCTTGGTGTCAGTTGGAGGAATTGGGCCCCATCTTTGGTGTCAGTGGGAGCCCCATCATTAGTGTCAATAGAAAGAATAGTGCACCATCATTAGTGTCAATGGAAGGAATGCTGCCCCATCATTGGTGTCAGTGGGAGAAATAGTGCCCCATTGTTGGTGTCAGTGGGAGAAATGGTGCCCAATTGCTGCTGTCATTGGGAGGAATAGTGCATCATCATTGGTCTCAGTGGGGGAAATAGTGCCCCATTGTTGGTGTCAGTGGAAGGAATAGTGCCCCATTGTTGGTGTCAGTTGAACAGTGTCCTATCCTTGGTGTCATTGGGAGGAATTGAGCCCCATCATTGGTATCAGTGAGAAGCACAAAAATGTAATAAAAAGATATTGCAGCTTGCCAGTACTTAGATGCGGTGGCTGCATTAGTTTTCATTTTACAGGCTAAGAATATTCCCAGCAAGTCCTTTCCTTGTCTCTTCCTTTTCATGTTTGGAGTTGCACAGTATGGAGATGATGGCGATAATGTTGCAGTCATGTACTTAGTAAATGAAAGGTTGTTATTATTACTACTGCGGAAAAAAAATAATAATTATGTTCGCTCAGATCACTCAAGACAAAGGAGGTAAATGAAAATCGATGCAAATGCTATGCTAATGAGCTCATTATAAATGCAGCTTACTCCTCATATTATTGCCGGGCCATAAAGTCGCTTCCGTTAGATTCCAACTTAATGTGCTGTTATCTCCAACTAAACCTGATGAAGGGCTTCAGAGAGTTATTAGACATAATAATCCGGCATTAGTAAGGACGGGTGTGTTATTGCCCAAACCCCAGTGGGTTCAATTCCACGTCTTGTTTACCAATATAATTAACTTAGTGTGCTCAGCGATCGCCTTGGGGCAATGAAGTCACAGCTTGATAAAATCGCTTCTCTTTTATAATGAATCCCGTGGGAACTCAGCTAGACCATACAATCTAAAGATGAATAGAAGGAGGTGATGGTGGTTACCCCGCCGGGCGTACCTTGTCACCAAAAAACAGATGTGAAGGGGTGAAAGGGCCTCTTTAGGGTCCTACATGATAGTCGGATCCAGGAGAGAATTCCAGAGCTGCTGATGATTAAGTAAGGACTTGTTCAGATGTCGTGTTGTGGGAACTGCATTCCAGCTCACCGCCATTCTGAAAACGCAATAATTGTCTCTCCGGGACAACATGCATTTACATGGATAATCAAAGCATCAGTGCCCTGATCATCAGTGCAGCCCCATCAGTGTATCAGTGCCAATCAGTATCACCTTATCATTACAGCCTCATCAGTGACCATCAATGCCTCCTCCTCAGTACCATCAGTGTCGCCTTATTACAGGCTCATCAGTGACTCCTCATCAGTCAGTGCCCATCAGTACCTTCTCCTCAGTGCCATCAGTGATGCCTCATCAGTGCCCATCAGTGTCGCCTTATCATTAAAGCCTCATTTATGCCTCCTCATCAGTGCCCATCAGTACCTCCTCCTCAGTGCCCATCAGTGTTGTCTTATCATTACAGGCTCATCAGAGGCTTCTCATCAGTGCCCATCAGTGCCTTCTCAGTGCCATCAGTGATGCCTCATCAGTGCCCATCAGTGTCACCTTATCATTACAGCCTCATCAGTGCCCATCGGTGTCGCCTTATCATTACAGCCTCATCAGTGCCCATCAGTACCTCCTCCTCAGTGCCATCAGTGCTGCCTCATCAGTGCCCATCAGTGTCGCCTTATCATTACAGCATCATCAGTGCCTCTTTATCAGTTCCCATCAGTGCTGCCTCATCAGTGCCCATCGGTGTCGCCTTATCATTACAGCATCATCAGTGCCTCCTCATCAGTGCCCATCAGTACCTCCTCCTCAGTGCCATCAGTGATGCCTCATCAGTGCCCATCAGTGTCGCCTTATCATTACAGCCTCATCAGTGCCTCCTCATCAGTGCCCATCAGTACCTCCTCCTCCGTGCCATCAGTGCTGCCTCATCAGTGCCCATCAGTGTCGCCTTATCATTACAGCATCATCAGTGCCTCCTCATCAGTGCCCATCAGTACCTCCTCCTCAGTGCCATCAGTGATGCCTCATCAGTGCCCATCAGTGTCGCCTTATCATTACAGCCTCATCAGTGCCTCCTCATCAGTGCCCATCAGTACCTCCTCCTCCGTGCCATCAGTGCTGCCTCATCAGTGCCCATCAGTGTCGCCTTATCATTACAGCCTCATCAGTGCCCATCAGTGCCTCCTCCTCAGTGCCATCAGTGGTGCTGCCTCATCAGTACCCATCAGTGTTGCCTTATCATTACAGCATCATCAGTGCCTCCTCATCAGTGCCCATCAGTACCTCCCCCTTAGTGCCATCAGTGCTGCCTCATCAGTGCCCATCAGTGTAGCCTTATCATTACAGACTCATCAGTGCCCATCAGTGCCTCCTCCCCAGTGCCATCAGGGCTGCCTCATTAGTGCCCATCAGTGTCGCCTTATCATTACAGACTCATCAGTGCCCATCAGTGCCTCCTCCTCAGTGCCATCAGTGCTGCCTCATCAGTGCCCATCAGTGTTGCCTTATCATTACAGGCTCATCAGTGCCCATCAGTGCCTCCTCCTCAGTGCCATCAGTGCTGCCTCATTAGTGCCCATCAGTGTCGCCTTATCATTACAGCATCATCAGTGCCTCCTCATTAGTGCCCATCAGTACCCCCTCCTTGGTGCCATCAGTGCTGCCTCATTAGTTCCCATCAGTGTCACCTTATCATTACAGCATCATCAGTGCCTCCTCATCAGTGCCCATCAGTACCTCCTCCTTAGTGCCATCAGTGCTGCCTCATCAGTGCCCATCAGTGTTGCCTTATCATTACAGCCTCATCAGTGCCCATCAGGGCCTCCTCCTCAGTGCCATCAGTGCTGCCTCATTAGTGCCCATCAGTGTCACCTTATCATTACAGCCTCATCAGTGCCTCTTCATCAGTGCCCATCAGTACCTCCTCCTCAGTGCCATCAGTGTTGCCTTATCATTACACCCTCATCAGTGACTCCTCATTAGGTTATAAGGGGGGGTGGTGGTTGCGCTGTGATGAGGGAAGGGGTAGGGGGGACTATACTAAACTGGAGTGTATGTGACACACATGCCAAGTGACCCAAAAAAAGGGGTCTGTGATAAACGATTAAAATAACCACTAGATGAGTGTATAGCATGAAGGGAATAGAATGACATCCATATAAATAATGCACATAATAAAATGCAAACAAGCCAATGGGATAACAACGAAAGGTGAACAATGGGTGAATACAATATTAAGTGCATAGGTGAATAAAGTAATATAAATACATCCTGTAGATAAACATGATAAAAAACTTAAAACATGTGAAAAAGTACAAAATGAAAATATATAAAAAAAAAAAAAAAAAAAAAGTCCCGCCACCAATGTGACACTTCTGAGTTAAAATCCAAAACCACAACAATGGATGTGTCAGGGGTAGAGGGGTGATCTGCGATGGGGGCACCTCAGTGTGCACAGGCCCCTTACCTTACAGCTGTAAGGTATACAGCATAAGTATTAAGCGCCCAGAGGGTGATGGAATCCCCTTCCCTCATCACAGCGCAACCACCACCCCCCCTTATAACCTAGGTTGTTTTGTCTGTTTGGAGCAGTACTATAGGTGTTGCAGCAGTGTTTCCCTGTTAGTTTAGGAGTCCGCCAGCAGCGCAGGAGTTTCTCTTTTGTTTTCACAGTGACTCCTCATTAGTTCCCATCAGTGCTGCCTCATCAGTGCCCATCAGTGTCGCCTTATCATTACAGCCTCATCAGTGCCTCCTCATCAGTGCCCATTAGGGATGAGCTTCGTGTTCGAGTCGAACCCATGTTCGACTCGAACATCGGCTGTTCGACCGTCCGTCGAATTGCGAACGTTATGGGCCGTTCGCGCCAAATTCGTGTGGCGCGTCACGGCCCATAATTCACTGCGGCATCGCAGTGCATTGCTGGCTGATGATTGGCCAAGCATGCTTGGCCAATCACAGCGCCGTCAGTAGAGAGAACTGTAATTGGCCAAAGCCAGGGTGGCTTTGGCCAATTATGGCTCAGGGGATTTAGTACACGCCCCACACTATATAAGGCCGCCTGCACGGCGGCCCTGTGTAGTGTGTGTTCCGGTGTGCTGAGAGATAGAGAGAGAGAGAGAGACAGTGTCATTTGATTTGAGTTAGATAGATTAGGCAGAACAGTCAGTCAGTTTGCTGCACTTACAGTGTATTGTGTATATATATGCATCCCAGGTGTTGCATATATATATATACACTGTATTCAGTTTAGCTAGGTCCGTTCCTGTTATCTTCTATCTAGACTATTTACTTTTGGTGCAGTGCGTCCTGCTCACAGTGTTCAGCTAGATCCGTTCCTGCTATTTACATTTAGTGCAGTGCGTCCTGCTCACAGTGTTCAGCTAGATCCGTTCCTGCTATTTACATTTAGTGCAGTGCGTCCTGCTCACAGTGTTCAGCTAGATCCGTTCCTGCTATTTACATTTAGTGCAGTCAGTGCGTCCTGCTCACAGTGTTCAGCTAGATCCGTTCCTGCTATTTACATTTAGTGCAGTGCGTCCTGCTCACAGTGTTCAGCTAGATCTGTTCCTGCTATTTACATTTAGTGCAGTGCGTCCTGCTCACAGTGTTCAGCTAGATCCGTTCCTGCTATTTACATTTAGTGCAGTGCGTCCTGCTCACAGTGTTCAGCTAGATCCGTTCCTGCTATTTACATTTAGTGCAGTGCGTCCTGCTCACAGTGTTCAGCTAGATCCGTTCCTGCTATTTACATTTAGTGCAGTCAGTGCGTCCTGCTCACAGTGTTCAGCTAGATCCGTTCCTGCTATTTACATTTAGTGCAGTGCGTCCTGCTCACAGTGTTCAGCTAGATCCGTTCCTGCTATTTACATTTAGTGCAGTGCTTCCTGCTCACAGTGTTCAGCTAGATCCGTTCCTGCTATTTACATTTAGTGCAGTCAGTGCGTCCTGCTCACAGTGTTCAGCTAGATCCGTTCCTGCTATTTACATTTAGTGCAGTCAGTGCGTCCTGCTCACAGTGTTCAGCTAGATCCGTTCCTGCTATTTACATTTAGTGCAGTGCGTCCTGCTCACAGTGTTCAGCTAGATCTGTTCCTGCTATTTACATTTAGTGCAGTCAGTGCGTCCTGCTCACAGTGTTCAGCTAGATCCGTTCCTGCTATTTACATTTAGTGCAGTGCGTCCTGCTCACAGTGTTCAGCTAGATCCGTTCCTGCTATTTACATTTAGTGCAGTGCGTCCTGCTCACAGTGTTCAGCTAGATCCGTTCCTGCTATTTACATTTAGTGCAGTCAGTGCGTCCTGCTCACAGTGTTCAGCTAGATCCGTTCCTGCTATTTACATGTAGTGCAGTCAGTGCGTCCTGCTCACAGTGTTCAGCTAGATCCGTTCCTGCTATTTACATTTAGTGCAGTGCGTCCTGCTCACAGTGTTCAGCTAGATCTGTTCCTGCTATTTACATTTAGTGCAGTCAGTGCGTCCTGCTCACAGTGTTCAGCTAGATCCGTTCCTGTTATCTTCCTACTGACAGGCAGGCTTGTCTGGTTACAGTATATAAAGCTACCTGAAGAAAATTACTGGTGTTCTATCCCAGCTTAGTGCAGCTACAGGCCATTAGTATGTCTGGAAGGCCAAGAAGGAGAGGCAGACAGTCACAAGTCACAATAAGAGAGGGCAAGCAGGCTCTGTGTCTAGTGCTGGTCGTGGAGACGGTGCATCCTCATCAGCACGTGGCCATGGGACACGCTTGGCCTTTTTTTCGGCAGCTGGCCGTGTTGAGCCGCAACATGCGGAAGACTTGGTCGAGTGGATGACCAAGCCGTCCTCATCCTCCTCATCCTCTCTCACCCATGCCCAGGGTGCTTTGTCTGGCAAAGCAGCGGCCTCTTCCCTCAGCTCAATGTCATCAGTGACTCCTTCCCTAGCTCCACCATGTCCTCCTGAGGATTCCCTCGAACTGTTTGACCACAGTGTTGGGTACATGCTCCAGGAGGATGCCCAGCGTTTGGAAGGCTCTGATGATGATACTGAGCTCGATGAAGGCAGTAACATGAGCACGGACAGAGGGGGTGCCCAAGAAGGACAGCAATCTGGCAGTCATGCTCCCCCTGCTGCAGCATACTGCCAGGTTTGCTCCAGTGATGAGGAGGGAGGGGATGATGAGGTCACTGACTCAACGTGGGTGCCTGATAGGAGAGAGGAGGAGGAGGAGGCGGCACATCACCAACGAGGCAGGATGCCCTCCAGGGGCCAGCCTAAGGGCAGCACATTGACTGAATCACACCCCAAAGCTCCACATGTGCAGGGCGCTGCAGTCTCTGCGCGTTATTCAAAAAGTTCTTTGGTGTGGGCCTTTTTTGAGACGAGTGCATCAGATCGCACCGCTGCTATTTGCAACATATGTCTCAAGCGTATCTCGCGTGGCCAAAACATCTCCCGCTTGGGTACCACATGCTTGACCAGACATATGTTGACCTGCCATGCAGTTCGTTGGCAAGCATATCTAAAAGACCCACACCAAAGAACAAAGAGGATCTCTCCTTGCTCCTCATCAGCTGAGATTTCCAACCCCACTAGACCTTCAGTCCTCTCTGAGACCTGCAGTGAGAGGAATGAAGGTGTAGAATTAGGTGTGTCACAGCCAAGTACTTGTGGGCAAATTTGCTTTTGGTACACCGACGTCAGATTGTACCAGGCAAATTTCCCTGCCCCAGCTGCTGCACCGCCGAAAGAAGTTTGCTCCCAGCCATCCACATGCCCAGCGGTTGAATGCTAGCTTGGCAAAATTGCTAGCACTTCAACTGCTGCCTTTTCAGTTGGTAGACTCTGCCCCCTTCCGTGAGTTTGTGGAATGTGCGGTTCCTCAGTGGCAGGTACCCAAACGCCACTTTTTCTGACGGAAGGCGATTCCGGCTCTCTACCGGCATGTGGAAGGCAATGTCCATGCCTCGCTGGACAGGGCGGTCAGCGGTAAGGTGCATATTACCGCTGACTCATGGTCCAGCAGGCATGGACAGGGACGTTACCTAAGTTTCACGGCACATTGGGTGACTCTGCTGGCAGCTGGGAAGGATGCAGGACAAGGTGCAGTAGTGTTGGAGGTTGTTCCGCCACCACGCCTCCAAAATGCTGATTGTGACACACCTCTCTCCTCCACCCCCTCCTCTTCTTCTTCCTCCATGGCCTCTTCCTCGGAACCAGCGGTGCTCCGTAGGCGTTCAAGGGGCTACGCAAGTACGCAGGCCAAAAGATGCCATGCGGTGCTTGAGCTGGTGTGCTTGGGGGACAGGAGCCACACTGGGGCAGAGGTTCTGTCAGCTCTGCAGGGGCAGGTTCAGAGGTGGTTGACGCCACGCCAACTTAAGGCAGGAATGGTGGTTTGCGACAATGGCACCAACCTCCTCTCTGCCCTCCGACAGGGACAACTGACCCATGTGCCCTGTTTGGCTCACGTCCTTAACTTGGTGGTGCAGCGGTTCTTGGGCAGGTACCCGGGCTTACAGGATGTCCTGAGGCAGGCCAGGAAAGTCTGTGTGCATTTCCGCCGGTCATATAATGCCAGTGCTCGGCTGACGGACCTCCAAAAGGAGTTTAACCTGCCCAAGAACCGCCTAATCTGTGACATGCCCACCAGGTGGAACTCAACGTTGGCCATGCTGCAGTGGCTGCACACGCAGCAGAGGGCCATCAATGAGTACCTGTGCGACTATGGCACCAGGACAGGGTCAGGGGAGCTTGGTTTTTTTTCCCCACGCCAGTGGGCCATGATCAGGGATGCATGCACTGTCCTGTCACCATTCGAGGAGGCCACGAGGATGGTGAGCACTGACAGTGCATGCATCAGTGACACTGTCCCCCTTGTCCACCTGTTGGAGCACACGCTGCGTGGAATAATGGACAGGGCACTTGAGGCAGAACAGAGGCAGGAAGAGGAGGACTTCCTTAGCTCTCAAGGCCCCCTTTATCCAGACAGTGTTCCTGCGTGCCCGCCGATCACACAGGAAGAGGACGAGGAGGAGGAGGAGGAAGATTGTGTCAGTATGGAGGTGGAGCCTGGCACTCAGCATCAGCAGTCTTTAAGGGATCAGTCCCAAGGAACACATGGACTTGTACGTGGCTGGGAGGAGGTGGCTGCGGACGTTGTTGTCCTTAGTGACCCAGAGGACTCCGGACCGAATGCCTCAGCAAACCTACGCTGCATGGCCTCCCTGATCCTGCAAAGCCTGCGTAAGGATCCTCGTATTCGTGGTATCAAGGAGAAGGACCAATACTGGCTGGCAACCCTCCTTGATCCACGTTACAAGGGTAAGGTTGCGGACCTTATCTTGCCATCGCAGAGGGAGCAGAGGATGAAACATCTTCGGGAGGCCTTGCAGAAAGGTCTGTGCAACGCGTTCCCAGAGACTGGGAGGTTACAAACTCCTGTTTCTGGACAACGTGTTGCTGAGGCTTCGGTCAGTCAAAGAAGGAGCGGTGGAGAAGGTGGCCGTCTGACCGATGCGTTCAGACAATTTTTTGGTCCGCAGCCCCAAGGTATGATCGGTTCCAGCAACCATCGCCAGCGTCTGTTTTACATGGTGCAGGAATACCTAGGGGCAAGATCAGACTTGGACACCTTTCCCACCGAAAATCCTCTGGGTTACTGGGTCTTGAGGATGGATCACTGGCCAGAGCTTGCACAGTATGCAATTGAGCTACTGGCCTGTCCTGCATCCAGCGTTCTTTCGGAACGCACATTCAGTGCTGCTGGAGGCGTGGTAACCGATCACAGGGTGCGTCTGTCCACCGACTCGGTCGATCGGCTGACCTTAATAAAAATGAATCAGTCTTGGATCACCACCAGCTACCAAGCACCTGATGCTGATGTAACCAAATAATTTTTTTGAAATCTCAGATCCCTTCAAAGACTGCCTATGCTGATGCTGAGTGACTATCCCTGAGTAATTATCCTCTTCCTCCTCAATCATCACGCTGATAGCTTGTAAGAACATTTTTGGTTCTGGGCGCCACCACCAGTGCCTAAGGCACAATTTTTCAGCCCCTGTTTAACAGGGGCGTGTAATTACAATTTTTGATGTAATACTTTGCAGCAGGGCTCGTTCCTGCATTCCAACTAGAGTGTCTGTAAGGGGTTGCAGTGTTGTGGCACCAGCACCAGTGCCTAAGGCCCAATTTTTCTGCCCCTGTCTAACAGGGGCGTGTAATTACAATTTTTGATGCAATACTTTGCAGCAGGGCTCGTTCCTGCATTCCAACTAGAGTGTCTGTGAGGGGTTGCAGTGTTGTGGCACCAGCACCAGTGCCTAAGGCCCAATTTTTCTGCCCCTGTCTAACAGGGGCGTGTAATTACGATTTTTGATGCAATACTTTGCAGCAGGGCTCGTTCCTGCGTTCCAACTAGAGTGTCTGTGAGGGGTTGCAGTGTTGTGGCACCAGCACCAGTGCCTGAGGCCCAATTTTTCTGCCCCTGTCTAACAGGGGCGTGTAATTACAATTTTTGATGCAATACTTTGCAGCAGGGCTCGTTCCTGCGTTCCAACTAGAGTGTCTGTGAGGGGTTGCAGTGTTGTGGCACCAGCACCAGTGCCTAAGGCCTAATTTTTCAGCTCCTGTTCAACAGGGGCATGTAATTACAATTCTTGATCTAATATTTCACAGCAGGGCCCTGTGAGGGCTTACAGTGTTGTGGCCACAGCAACACCTAAGGCCCAAATTTCTGCTGAGTATATAGGGCAGGACCCTACTTTCAAACATCTAACTTACAAACGACTCCTACTTGCAAACGGAAGGAGACAACAGGAAGTGAGATGAAATCTACCCCTAGGAAGGGAAATTCTCTCCTGTAAGAGTTAATATGGGAAAACAATTTCTCCTTTCCACTGATGCTTTCCAATCCTTGTTCCACAAAAAAACCCAAATTTTCAAAAAACATTTTTCATTGGGACAAAAAAGTGAGGTGAAATCTTCTGAAGAGGAGGAAAGACAGCAAAACAAATGTCACAGGGGTGATAACCCTTCCCTATGTTTTCCAAAAAGCTTAAAAAAGATTTTTTGGCTGGAGCTAAACACGTTAAAAATGTACCCGTTCAAAATTACAAAGAGATTCTACTTAACAACAAACCTACAGTCCCTGTCTTGTTTGCACCGCCTGTATACTGCTGTTCAGAGTATATAGGACCTGGTGGCCCCACACCTTTCCTTATTTTAATTTGGGTGCGGGGTTCCCCTTAATATCCATACAAGACCCAAAGGGCCTGGTAATGGACTGGGGGGTACCCATGCTGTTTGTCTCACTGATTTTCATCCATATTGCCATGACCCGACATTACATTAAACCCGCAAGCAGTTTTAAATGAGATTTTTTCCTTTAAAAATGACATTTGGTGCAGGGACTGTTCTAAACATGGGAAACACGCGTCACTTTACAGGCATACTATAGACACCCCCCAGGTACGATATTTAAAGGAATATTTCACTTTTTTTTTTTACTTTAAGCATCATTAAAATCACTGCTCCCGAAAAAACGGCCTTTTTAAAAGTTTTTTTTGCATTGATACATGTCCCCTGGGGTAGGACCCGGGTCCCCAAACCCTTTTTAGGACAATACCATGCAAATTAGCCTTTAAAATGAGCACTTTTGATTTCGAACGTTCGAGTCCCATAGACGTCAATGGGGTTCTAACGTTCGTGCGAACTTTCGGTCCGTTCGCGGGTTCTGGTGCGAACCGAACCGGGGGGTGTTCGGCTCATCCCTAGTGCCCATCAGTACCTCCTCCTCAGTGCCATTAGTGTCGCCTTATCATTACAGCCTCATCAGTGACTCCTCATCAGTTCCCATCAGTGCTGCCTCATCAGTGCCCATCAGTGCCTCCTCCTAAGTGCCATCAGTGCCACCTCCTTAGTGCCATCAGTGTAGAAGAAAAATTACTTATTTGTAAAATTTTATAACAAAAAAGAAGACAATTTTTTTTTTTCATAGTTTTTGGTCTTTTTTTATTTAGAAAAAAATAAAAATCCCAGTGGTGATTAAATTCCAGCAAAAGAAAGCGCTATCTGTCTGGGGAAATTTTTTTAAAAAAATGTCATATGTGTACAGCGTTGCATGACCGCGCAATTGTCATTAAAAGTGTGAGTGAGCTGAAAGCTGAAAATCGGCCTGGGCAGGAAGGGGGTGAAAGTTCCCGGTAGGCAAGTGGTTAAGAATAACGGCACCCAAACGTGCGTTGTGTGTTTTGCTGCGGCTTGAAATCGTGGGCAGAAGTGCACTGATCTTGCCCGCCATTCCAAATCACCCAATGTGAACGGGGCTTCAAAGTCAAAGGACTTTCTGGTGTGATGGGCACAGTGGTTTGTAAGGCCTCATGCACAATGGGCTTAACAAAACCCCAAAAAACAAAAAAAAAACACTTCTATAGGCGTTTGTCATTTTTGTTTTTTGACTATAAAAGCACCTCCATACTATCCTACGTGTCCATGCACATATAGGTCTTCACAGGCTGAAAAGAAAACCATCGTCATCATGTTCAGGAGCTTCAGAGTAGGAAAACCGCTGAACAAGCCTAAATGCATGAAAATGAGTCTAATTTAAGCGCTGGGCATGTTTAGGTGCATTTGAGCATCGATGCCTGCCAATGGCTAGAATAGATTAGCATGGAATCCATTAACACTCAAACACTTGACCACGGGGGTGCCACTATAAATCACGATTGGGTATCGGCCTATCAGAGTTGTCACTACTGTTAACTCTCCTTCTCTTTGCCACTTAGGGCTGTCCATGTCCAACTGTACCTCCCCCAGCATTAAAAACGACATGGAGATGCTTGGCTCTCCGGTAATGCCCACAAGCACACCCATTGAGAATCCAAACCCTCTTAATTGCCCCCTGATGTCATCACAGGGGCTCCCTCAGCATTCAGTTTGGCAGAGCTGGGAGCCGGGCTTGCAAAAGAGCCCTTATTCCCTTCCACCGGGTGCAGAGCGCACTTAGGACTACAACTCCCATGAGCACTGTGGGCTATCCCATTGGAAATATGGGTGGTGCAATGGGCATGCTTGTAGGAGCCAAGCATTCTATGGTCCTTCTCAATGCTGAGGGAGATAGAGTTGGGCATGGCCGTCCCAAAGTGGCAGAAAGAAGAAGGGTTATCAATGGTGACAATGCTGATAAGCCTATACCCAACCGTGGTTGATGGAGAGCCCCTATGGTCCTGGTTGCCTACAGATGGGCAGGGTGACAACACTTCAGTGACTTCACTGTAGACCAAAAAAGCATGGTCACCCTGCTGGAGGATTAGGATTAACTGGCAGAATCACAAAATATTAATAAAATAAGCTTCAAAATTAACTGTGATTGAAGATTTGTAAGCTGGGTTTTTTTAAGGACTTTTTGCCATAGAGCAGGAGTCCCCACACTTACTAAAGAAAGAGTCAGTTTACTGTCCTTTAGACTTTAGGGGGTCCGGAGTGTGCCCAATGGAAGGAAACAATGCCAATCTTTGGTATTAAGGGGGGGGAAATAGTTGGTTTCGTTTTTTTAAATTGCTATGATAAATTTGTTATTTTTTATATATACTGTATTTCTCTTTATACATGACTTTACTTTTTATCTGTGGGCTGCTATAATCCCAATTATATTGGGATTTTTTTCTTGTGTGTTGGTTTCATTGGGCGGAATTATGCCCCATTGTTGGTGTCAGTGGAGGGAATAGTGCCCAATTGTTGGTGTCAGTGGAGGGAATAGTGCCCCATTGTTGGTGTCAGTGGAGTGAATAGTGACCCATTGTTGGTGTCAGTGGGAGGAATAGTGCCCTATTGTTGGTGTCAGTGGAGGGAATAGTGACCCATCATTGGTGTTAGTGGAGAGAATAGTGACCCATCATTGGCATCAGAGGAGGGAATAGTGCCCCATTGTTGGTGTCAGTGGAGGGAATAGTGCCACATTGTTGGTGTCAGCGGAGGAAATAGTGCCCCATTGTTAGTGTCAGTGGAGGGAATAGTGACCCATCATTGGTATCAGTGGAGGGAATAGTGACCCATCATTGGTATCGGTGGAGGGAATAGTGACCCATCATTGGTATCAGTGGAGGGAATAGTGACCCATCATTGGCGTCAGTGGAGGGAATAGTGCCCCATTGTTGGTGTCAGTGGAGGGAAAAGTGCCCCATTGTTGGTGTCAGTGGGAGGAATAGTACCCTATTGTTGGTGTCAGTGGAGGGAATAGTGCCACATTGTTGGTGTCAGTGGAGGGAATAGTGCCACATTGTTGGTGTCAGCGGAGGGAATAGTGCCCCATTGTTAGTGTCAGTGGAGGGAATAGTGACCCATCATTGGTGTCAGTGGAGGGAATAGTGCCCCATTGTTGGTGTCAGTGACAGGAATAATGCCTCAAGGGGAGAATAAAGGCAAGCAAAAGGGCGCATCCAGCCCCAGAGCTGCATTTTGGAGACCAATGGCAAAGAAAGAGTTTTAATCTATTAGAGGTACTCCATGCAGTCAGCACTCCAACACTCCTCCATCCTATTGCTGTAAATTGATGACAATATTCGAATTTGGATGTAACTTTCTTGACCAATATGCTTTAAGGATATGACCAATTTCGAGGTAAGTGGCAAGGAAGGGTTAAAAAGGATTTAAGCCGAAGCAACGCTAAACTAAAACTTCCTCCATTTATTTATTGCTGAAGATGAAGTGTGTAAGATGAACAGTTGGCGGAGGGTATATTTTAACAAGAATTCAGCTGAATTGCACACACGATGAGCAGAAAGTTAGTGACACAGCTAATATGGATGTCACATTAAAGGTGCATCATCTCCCTCCACCACGCGAGAGAACTTGGCAAGAGGGTTTTAATTCCAAGACATTCACAGATGAAGAATCCCGTCTTCTTTAATAATCCATCTGTGCATGTTTCACAAGGACGTTTATGAAAGGATAAGCTTGCGTAAAGCTGGAATTTTCATCGATCAGCCATTCACTCTGTATCTTATCTCTATGGATTCTCCAACAAGAACCCATGTCAATGGTAGACCTTCGCTGTACTGTGCTCTACATACCAGTATTGGATCTCAATGGACCCACATGTCAAAGCTCAGCCCTAAATCTATCAGTTTGGCCCTTGGGGTTCTATGAGCAGAACTGTGCATGGACTCACGAGATGTAAAAGCTAAAATAAACTTATTGCCACAACTGGCAGGCCATTGACCATGCTGAGAGTGGCGGGCACAGCAGACCGACCACAAAATACTTCCCCAGAGGAAGTTATAAAGCGCCAAGTAACAGCAAATGTAAAGGGGACTTCTAATGCCGCGTACACAAGAGTGGACTTTGCCCGGCGGGCGGGATTTCGTCGGACAATTCGATGTGTGCGGGCTCCAGCGGACTTTGTTTTCTCAAAAGTTGGACGGACTTAGATTTGAAACATGTTTTAAATCAATCCGTCGAAATCGAGTCCGGTCGAAAAGTCAGCTCGTCTGTATGCTAGTTCGACGGACAAAAAGCCACGCTAGGGCAGCTATTGGCTACTGGCTATGAACTTCCTTGTTTTAGTCCGGCCGTACGTCATCACGTACGAATTCGACGGACTTTTGTGTGATCGTGTGTAGGCAAGTCCGTTCATTCAGAAAGTCAGTCGAAAAGTCCGCCGAGCACAGTCTGCCGTAAAGTCCAACCGTGTGTACGCGGCATAAGAGTAAGGGTCATGTAGCAAGGTCCCGCACCTCCAAAGGTCTAATGGTGACCTCCAGAGTTAGGGAGAGCTGACACCCGTCTTTGTAGATTGGGTTACAAGGCATGATGGAAGATGGAGTGATGGGCGCCAGACACTTTTTGAATGCAAAATAGATCTCTTAACAGAACTGTGGGAGAGTGGGTTAAGGGCACCCTTAAGTAGATGCAATGTTAATTGGCAGACTCCGAGACTTCTCTAGGTGGACAGCTATACAGGTGAAGGCCTCCAGCCGGATACCACTTCTGAATAGGTAGGACCACTGTCTCCTATGGCAACACATCTTGTAACAGTCACTAACGATAGTTGTATTTGACTATTGGTAACACAAATAGTTCTCCTTGCACTCTACAGTCTCTCACTGTAGATCTTCACTCTCTGAGCTCCCAGTCTCTCTCACTAGACTCTCAGACCCAATTGCCACTGGATCCTCTGAGTTCTTCCACTTCCATAACTCATTATCTTCCTCAAGCTTCATCCCCGCTTCCCATCTGGGTCCCAGGCTTGGCACTCACAGATGCTCCTCAAGCGTCACCTCTGCTGTCCCGCTGGGCCCCTGGCTTGGCACCTGCTGAAGTTTTCCCACTTCTTCACCGTCCCCGGCTGATGAAAAGACTGCTCTGGTACTGGCTCCAGCTTACTCAAAGTGGTCTCTGGTAACAAGGTGGACGGTTCCTTAGTGGCGACAGCTTCCCCTCTACCTCCGACCACAACTGGTTCCCTGTCTGGCTGAACTGTTACTCTCAGTTGGACTCCAATCTTGCAATCCCAACCCTGTGCTGCTTCTCCTGCTTATGGATAGGCCCTCAGACAGCCTAGATGCCCCCCGGGGATAGGCCTCAGGCTTCTGGCCTAGCAGCCCAGGGCAGCATAACACATGTCCACCCAGACAGCCGTCCAGGTGGCACAGAACCCCAATTACCTGACGCCACCCAAATAAATAGGCTCTCCCAGCAGGCCAAGGGGCTAAAGAAACCCCCCACCAAATGGCTGAGACACCCCATCCATTCATAACCTGACCTTGATAAGCCCTTGTCTATCTGTCACCAACATAAGGCCACTTAGGGACAGAAGAGAGAAGGTGCAGCAAGTCCAGAACTAGAGAGGAACCAGTGGATCTACTAACAATTAATCAGGGCAAATACTGCCTGGCAAACTAAATTTACTAGCAACTCTGCCTAAACACCAGGGTGCTACAGTCACATTGTTACATTTGCTTTGTTAAGTTTTTAACCACTTGACCACTGGGCACTTAAACCCCCTTCCTAAGCAGACCAATTTTCAGCTTTCGATGCTCTCACATTTTGAATGACACTTACTCAGTCATGCAACACTGTACCCATTTGAAATGTTTGTCCTTTTTTTCACACAAATAGAGCTTTGTTTTGGTGGTATTTAATCACCGCTGTTTTTTTAAATTTTTTGCGCTATAAATCAAAAAAGACTTAAAATTCGGTAAAAAAAAAAAAAAATTCTTTGTTTCTGTTAAAATTTATGGCAGAGTATTGGCAAGTATTGGCAGAGTATTGGCAAGTATTGGCAAGTATTGGCAGAGTATTGCAGAGTATGGCAGAGTATGGGCACTAAGCAGCGCTGTGGGCTGGATCTGTAGTGCCCACAAACGATCTCTCCCTCTCTCCTCTCACACTGTACCGATCGGTACAGAGAGGGGAGGGAGGAACCGGTGTCAAGACAAGTGATGCTCCGTCATTTGATGGAGCGATCGCGTGGTAAACGGCCAATATCAGCGTCCATTTACCGTGATCCGTGATGCGGACCCGGCGGTTATGGATGTTCCCGGGTGCACGCCCCAGGGGGCGTGCGGGAGAGCGATTCTGTGAGGACGCCCACCCAGAATAAGTCGACTGCGCTGTAGCCGTCTTTCGGCTATGGCCCGGTCGGCAAGTGAGTAAACAAATTTTTTTATATATTGGTGTTTCTCCCTCTGTCTCTCTCTCCTTTTTTCCATTGCTCTCTTTTTTGTCTTTCTTCTCTTTTACTCCCTCTTCCTTTATCAATGTTTCAGTCCCCCTTTCTTTTTTTTTTTGTATTTTATCTCCTATCTCCTATGTATTTACTCAACTAGTCTTGCTTTATTGGTAAATCTCATGGTAATACATTGCTGGTGTGAGATTTTGAGTGCCCTGTCGGAGAAGTGCTCTCCTTCAGGACACCCATGCAGGCGCGCTCCCAAGTCCTGCTGCTGCTTCTATTGACACAGACAGCAAGACCCCCCCCCCCCCGCGCGCGCCGGGACATCATTGGATTTGATTGACAGCAGTGGGAGCCAATGGCTGTGCTGCTATCAATCTATCAAGCTATCAATCTATCCAATCAGGACACGAGACACCGGAGCGGGTGTACTCGTCCCCTCGTGGGATTTATGGGGTTTAGGTAAGTAAAAGGGGTGCTCGGGGGGAGCTGCTGCATGACAGGAGGTTTTTCACCTTAATGCATATAATGCATTAAGGTGAAAAACCTTGAGGGTTTACAACCCCTTTAAGCGAGAAGTACAGCCAAAGCTCGTTTGGTTGTACTTCTCCTGTGGATCACAAGAGTGCAAATCAATCTACTCCTGTGACACGTTTTCATCAGACAGCGGGATGAAGCCCACTGTTGTCTGATGTCACAGAGCCGGTCCAGGCTGGGGCAAGATCGCAAAAATATTGTAGGGATCTGCCCACATGCCGGGACTGCCACCTGGCTTAGCCTCTCAGCAGGCCACTGAGAGCCTGAGCCGGCCACTCCCGCTCCCTCCACAGACCAGCTCTCAAGTGAGCGCGGGAGGGCAGAGCAGAGAGCCTGACAGTCACCAGCTCTCTGCTCAGGAAGCACTGAGAACCAAGTGATCAGCAGTGTTTGATCACTCAGTTCTCAGCCTTAGAGCCGACACATCGGACCGATGCTGCATCCACCTAGGAAAGTATGATTTAAAAATAAAATCCCATACTTCTCTTTTAATCAGAGTTATGAATATTTATTTCTCCCTGGCTAACTAATAGGAGTTGCTTGGCCAGCAGTGCATGTTGGAAAAGCGTATAAATGTTCAGAGAGTGACTTTGAGTAGTCTGCCTGCTCTCCCCTGGGCCTCCTGCCTGGGGGAGGTGTGTGTTGTGTAGCTAAAACTTCTTAGGCCTACTGCCTGTAAGTATGGCCATGTGGCTGGACAGAGGCCTGGGTTTGGGGCCTAATCTGTAGAGCCTGGGAGCTAAGGAGCCATGGAGAACCTCCAGATGTCTTGAGGGGCTGGAAAAAAGCTTGGATGTGGAGCTTGGACCTCATTGGAGTATGGTGTCTTTTACCCCGGGTGCTGGCAAGGCTATTTATCCTTGAGGACCATGAGTACTTTGCCTACTCTAGCTACATTAAAAAACAAAAATGGCTTTAGATATACATTAAATTATTTTTTTCTGTAGTACTTTGCCTGCTGGAAGCAGAAATGTGCAAACACTGGCAGATCACAAGAAGACATTCGAACCCTTGTCATCTCTGATGGCATGGCATGTGAATGTTTGTGCTCCCCATGGTTGGTTGCATCTCTTAAAAGTCCCTATTCTGTCTCCCGTTCTTTACAGCATCCAGTTCATAGAAAATGTGTGACTAGAAACAAGGACATGTAATAAAAAAGGTATACCAGAGCACAGCAGATGTCCTATCACACATTAGAGTGCTATTTGAAGCCTACGTCTACGTGCTACCCCCATGATGTTCCCTGGCGGGAGGTCTAATGTCAGTCATCGTCCTCATCCTCCTCATGGCTGCACACACAGCCAAGGAGCTGTCATCAGTTCTTCCCACTTGTCAGTAATCTTCACCACCATGACCACAGCTAGGCACTGAGGCTAACAAGAGATAGGTAGGACAACCCTTAAAACCCATAAGTAGAGAGGAGTGAATTTGAGAAGAACCCCCTTACCTTGGGGGGCCTTTAAAGGGTCAGATGATTAAAATGTTCTGCCTCTTTTTTTTATTTCTAATATATTAGCTTGTTTAAATTAAGTATTGGGAAGTAAACCAGTAAAAGGGGTTCTCCTACCTCCATATGGAACCTGTACATGCTACTGACACATATGCGCTGGCACACGGCTGGCTCCACTGGCAAGCCAACTAATAGATTGATCGTTATTAGAGCCAAGAACCTTTTGGCTTTTCGCTGAAGACTCTACCTAATCACTGAGATTGATGGAGCTCTGGCCAGCTATTAGTTGACTGGAGTGGAGATTTCTAGTGCTAGTCTCATGGGGGTCATAGCCAGTTAAAGTAGAATAGATTATATTAATTCTGGGAATTACACATAAAAAAAATCCTTGCAGTGCCCCCCCCCCCCCCACCGCACTGCACCGGTAAAATACTCTTAAATTTAGGCAAACAGGAATAAGCTGAAATACCTACCTCATTATTTGTTCCAGCAGGGCTCCTCCAATGCCATGCAACCGTTCCTCAAAGCCTCTTCTCTAAGGCGCGCCAACTAGCGGTTGCATGTTGACATCATCACATTGAATGCAGGGGCTCAGGTGATGGATCACCCACAAAACCCGGAGTGCTGGGGAGGAGAGATGAGCGGCAAAAGTCTTCCAGACTGAGGAATAAGGTAAGTATTACAGCTTATTCTTCTAACCCCTAGACTTAACAAGCATTTAACTATTGCGGTGAGGGGAGGCCCCACGGCAAGGGTGTTTTTTCTGTAATTCCTGGAGTTATGCTTTAAAGAAGAAGATGGGAGAGGAGGAGAAGAACAGAGGGGAGGCTAAGAGTTGGGAAGAGGAAAGAAGAGAAAAAAGGATCACCATGTATAAATATGTAAGGGGTCCGTATAGTGAACTTGGTGTTGAGTTATTCACTTTAAGGTCATCACAGAGGACAAGGGAGCACTGTTTACATCTGCGAGGAAAAGAGATTTCATCTCCAAATACAGAAAGGATTCTTCACGGTAATGCCCCGTACACACAATCGGACTTTCCAACAACAAAAACTTGGAATTTTGTGCGAAGGTTGTTGGCTCCAACTTGTCTTGCATACACACGGTCACACAACGTTGGTAGGAAAATCCGAACGTCAAGAACGCGGTGACGTACAGCACGTACGACGAGCCGAGAAAAATGAAGTTCAATAGCCAGTGCGGCTCTTCTGCTTGATTCCGAGCATGCGTGGAACTTTGTGCGTCGGACTTGTGTACACACGATCGAAAATTCCGACAACAAAGTTTTGGTGGCGGAAAATTTGAGAACCCGCTAGTCAACATTTGTTGGCGGAAAGTTCGATCCTGTGTACGGGGCATGAGAGCTGTGAAAATGTGGAATAGACTCCCTCCAGAGGTGGTTCTGGATTTTTTCCTAAATGTACATAATATAACTGGGTACTGACATTTATAGGTAGGTTGATCCAGGGAAAATCCGATGGCCTCTCTGGGATCAGGAAGGATTTTTTTCCCCCTGCTGTAGCAAATTGGAGCATGCTTTTCTGGGGTTTTTTCGCCTTCCTCTGGATCGACTGAGGTTATATGGTATTGTATGATATTTGTTATTTTTTATTTATTTATTTTTTTATGGTTGAACTAGATGGACTTGTGTCTTTTTTCAACCTGACTAACTATGTAACTATGAAAAGAGGAGTGAGAAAAGAAGAGTAAAAAGAAGGGGAAATAAAAGGGAGAGAAAAGAGTGGAAAAGAGAGGAGAGGAGAAGACAGGAGAGGAGAGGGGAGGGGAGGGAAGAGGTGATGAGATGTGAGGGCAGGGTATGGAATGCAAGGAAAATGAAGAAGGCGAGGGAGAGGAGAGGAGTGGGTGGAAGGTATAGAGGAGGCAAGGAGAGGGAGAGAAAGAGGGAGAGAAGAAGACAGAAGAGGAAAAGGATGTGAGAAGAGAGGAAATAATCAGAGAAGGTAGGGGAGAGGAGAGAACTGGTGAAAGAAGGGGAAGATGGGCGAGGAGAGGGAAATAGAGAGGGGACTAAGAGGGAGTGGAAAATAGGGAAAGGAGAGGAGAAGGAAAGGAGCTTAAAAGGAAGAAGGAGAGGGAAAAGAGAGGAGGGGAAAAGGAAGGAGAGGGAAAGGAGTGGAGAGTATGGAAGAGGAGAGGAGTAGGAGAGGGAAGAGGTGATTAGATGTGAGGGGAGGGTATAGAATGCAAGGAACTCGAAGAAGGGGAGGGAGAGGTAGAAGAAGAGGAGAGGAGAGAAGTGAGGGGAAGGTATAGAAGAGGGAGAGAAAAAGACAGAATAGTAAAAGGATAAGATGTGAGAAGAGGGGAAATAAGCAGAGAAGGTAGGGGAGAAGAGAAAAATGGGGATATAAGGGAAAGATGGGCGAGGAGAGGGAAAAGGAGGGGATCTAATAGGGAGTGGAAAATGGGGAAAGGAGAGGAAAAGGAAGGATGAGTGGGAAAAGAGAGGCGGGGAGAGGAAAAGGAAGAAGGAGAGGGAAAGGAGAGGAGAGTAGGGAAGAAGATAGGAGAGGAAAAGGAAGAAGGAGACAGAAAGGAGAGTAGGGAAGATGAGAGAAGAGGAAAAGGATAAGAGCTGGGAAGAGGGTAAAAGAGGGAAGAAGGTAGGGGAGAGGAGAGAACTGAGGAAAGAAGGGAAAGATGGGTGAGGACAGGGAAAAAGAGGGGAACTAAGAGGGAGTGGAAAATAGGGAAATGAGAGGCGAGGGAAAGGAGAGGAAAAGGAAGAAGTAGAGGGAAAAGAGAGGAGAGGAAAAGGAAGGAGAGGGAAAGGAGCTGAGAGTATGGAAGAGGAGAGGAATAGGCGAGATGATTAAATGTGCGGGGAGGGTATGGAATGCAAAGAACATGAAGAAGGGGAGTGAGAGATAGAAGAAGAGGAGAGGAGAAAAGTGAGGGGAAGGTATAAAAGGAGAGAAAAAGACAGAAGAGGAAAAGGATGAGATGTGAGAAGAGGGTAAATAAGCAGAGAAGGTAGGGGCGAGGAGAGAAATGGGGATAGAAGGGGAAGATGGGTGAGGAGAGGGAAAAGGAGGGGAACTAAGAGTGAGTGGAAAATAAGGAAAGGAGAGGAAAAGGAAAGGATAGGAAAAGGAAGGAGAAGAGGGAAAAGAGAGAAAAGGAAAAGGAAGGAGAGGGAAAGGAGCGGAGAGTATGGAAGAGGAGAAGAGAGAGAAGAGATGATTAGATGTGAGGGGAGGGTATAGAATGCAAGGAACATGAAGAACGGGAGGGAGAGGTAGAAGAAGAGGAGAGGAGAGAAGTGAGGGGAAGGTATAGAAGAGGGAGAGAAAAAGACAGAAGGGGAAAAGGATAAGATGTGAGAAGAGGGTAAATAAGCAGAGAAGGTAGGGGAGAGGAGAGAAATGGGGATAGAAGGGGAAGATGGGCGAGGAGCGGGAAAAGGAGGGGAACTAAGAGTGAGTAGAAAATGGGTAAAGGAGAGGAAAAGGAAGGAGGAGTGGGAAAAGAGAGGCGAGGAGAGGAAAAAGAAGAAGGAGAGGGAAAGGAGAGGAGAGTAGGGAAGGAGAGGAAAAGGAAGAAGGAGGGGAGAGTAGGGAAGGAGAGGAAAAGGAAGAAGGAGGGGAGAGTAGGGAAGGAGAGGAAAAGGAAGAAGGAGGGGAGAGTAGGGAAGGAGAGGAAAAGGAAGAAGGAGAGGAGAGTAGGGAAGAAGATAGGAGAGGAAAAGGAAGAAGGAGACAGAAAGGAGAGTAGGGTAGACGAGAGAAGAGGAGAAGGATAAGCGCTGGGAAGCGGGTAAAGGAGGGAAGGAGGGTAAAGGAGGGAAGAAGGTAGGGGAGAGGGAAAGGATAGGATAAGATAAAAAGGGAAAAAAAGTGGAAAGAGGGGAGAGGACAGGCGAGAAGGGAAGTGAAAAGAGGAGAGAGAAGAAACAATTAGAAGAAAAAGAGAATTCCACAGAATTTGACTTCTCAATGTGTTCATGGGAACCCTGGGTCTTCCAGAATCCTAACAACACCCCTGACTTTTTTTTTAAGAGGGTAGAACCTGTACAGAGCTCCACTCCTGGCTGCAAGTGGTAATATACAATATTATTTATTGGTAATATGTAAAAATCAGAGCAGAAGGCAGTTTATTTTTTTATTTTTAAGAATAGGAGATTAATAAGTAGATCTAGACAAGACAATATCGATGAATAGTTTGGTTGTCTGTGAAAGGTTCATATACCATTGTGGTAAAAACACTTATAAATACTGCAGAAAACAGAGAAGATTCAACTGAGGTCATGTCTTTTTCCACTAGAAAAAAAAAAATGTAGAGAACCCTTTCTCGAAAAACGAACATTCATCCGTGAGCGCAAACGATAGTGCCATCATGTAATGACCGATAAATCGTTCAGTGGACGTAAATAAATGCATTTTTTGTTAGTTTTTTTTCTTACATATACATAGTGCAGACAGTTCAGACAGGAAACACATTAACCTTTCAATTTATCGTTCGCTCGGCAGAAAATTTCCAAACTCGTCCTTCGTTTTTTCGGTTCAAAAATGTCCCAACGATTAGCGATTTTGTGCCCATTAACTGGCCAAAAAACAAAGCAACTGTCTACCGATTTTTCCTAAAAGTGCATGGCCAGCATAAGTGGTTAAAGTGGTTGTATACTCCTATATATACCCAGTGACGTGTCGGCCTCGGGTGATACACAGAGAGGAAACAAATCCTCCTACATAAGGTGGACCTGTTTATCTGCAGCCTTCTCTTATCTACATCCCTTCAAATTGCTGACCTTATAAAGCTTATCTGAGCTGCAAGAAAAAAAAAACAAGGCAAAGAGCTTGAATTGCACTCTGCAGAGCTCAGTGAGGAGAGCTCTGACAGCTGATTGGAAGGAAAGGACACATCCCCCTTCACACAGCACACAGGAACAGAGCTGAGGCTGCCAATCATAGGCTGTGTGCTGGAGCTCCCTCCCTGTCACCTTTGATTATATACCCAGTGAAGTAACTAGCCTCAGGTGATACACAGAGATGAAACAATTTATTCTACAAGTTGTACCTGTTTATCTGCCACCTTCTCTTATCTACATCCATTCAAAGTGCGGAATTTATAAAGCTGGCCTGAAAAAAAAAAAAAAAAAGGGAGCGGAGAGCTCGAATTACACTATGCAGAGTGAAGAGAGATCTGAGAGCTGAGAGCTGATTGGAGGGAAGGGACACAGTCCTGTCCACACAGCTCACAGGAACAGAGCTGTCAATCTACTGGAGGTCCCTCCCCTGTCACCTTTGTTCTCTTGGTGTCAGGAAAACTTGTCGGAAGGGACTCATACTGATAGCAGAGGAAGGAGGCAGCAGACAGAAATGACACTTAGAGTTCTGGTTTGAGGCAAATACACACTATAGAGGGATATGCTTTGTTCAGATTTCATGTCTGAGGTTTGCAACCAATTTAAGGCTAAACAAGTAATTGCTAAAAAGGGGAATTCCCAGAGGCAACAGTGTTGCCTTTAGGGCTACAAGGCCCTGTTTGAACAGGTAATCATGTTGCTAAAATCAGTAGAATGCTTCAGAACACATTTTCTTTTTTTATTTGGCAAAGCTCATTGGCGGTTTTTAGCTGCGCAGTCATGTGATGAATGACAGAAAATGGCGCAAGGTTCCAAATCAGGCGTGACGCAGGATGTAGTGGTGATTTTTTTCCTCTCGCTCTCTTTTCGTTGGGCCACTCCGACATTATCACTTTTATTTGTAATTTGCGCAATCTTTAAGGCCAGGATAGGATCTAATGGATCCTTTTTACCTTCTTGCAAAACGATCAATCGCCTAACTGGAAGTAAGTGAAATGATTGATTATTATTATGTTTCTATTTACTTCCATTATTTACTCCTCGATTTGGGCACCACTTGTCCAACGAACTCTAATGATACTGTTTTTGATGTGATCTCTTCATTACGATGTACTGTCGTTATGGTTGTTCCCATTCTCATTTCAATCTAGGTCGATTGTACCCATCTCCTTATGATTAAATGTGACACGTTTTCTGTATCTTGTTCTGTTCTTACCAATAAAATACACTTACCGGTCACTTTATTAGATACACCTGTTCAATTGCTTGGTTACACAAATTCCTAATCAGTCAATCACATGGCAGCAACTCAATGCATTTAGGCATCTAGTCGTGGTGAAGGCGACTTGCTGAAGTTCAAGCCGAGCATCGGAATGGGGAAGAAAGAGGATTTAAGCATAACTCCCAACTGTCCCAGATTTGGAGCAATGTCCCTCTGTCCCTCATTCCTCCTCATTTGTCCCCCATTTTGGTCTGATCTCTATAGTTGTATATAAAATGCACTTTTTATCTTTCAAAAAGTGTTTCCCAGCGCTAAACCTTTCATCTGATTTCTAAATTGCTGCATTTTTAAATTTTAAAAGCCAATATAAAGGAATAGTAGTGGTAAAAAAATCCCCTTGTCGATTTAATTAACCTTTATTTTTGGTTAATTCTTCTTTAAGAGGGTGTGGCAGGGGGCGTGTCCTATGCCTACACAGGTTTGCTAGTAGGCGTCCCTCATTCCCATCTCAAAATGTTGGGAGGTATGTTTAAGTGACTTTGAACGTGGCATGGTTGTTGATGGCAGACGGGCTGGTCTGAGTATTTCAAAAACTGCTGATCTACTGGGATTTTCACGCACAACCATCTCTCGGGGTTTACAGAGAATGGTCCGAAAAAGAGAAAATATCCAGTGAGCGGCAGTTGTGTGAAGAAAAATGCCTTGTTGAGGTCAGAGCAGAATGGGCAAACTAGTTCCAGATGATAGAAAAGGCAACAGTACCTCAAATAACCACTTGTTACAACCAAGGTATGCAGAATATCATCTCTGAACACACAACACATCGAACCTTGAAGCAGATGGACTACAGCAGCAGAAGACCACACCGGGGGGCCACTCCTGTCAGCTAAGACCAGGAAACTGAGGCTACAATTCAGGCTCACCAAAATTGGACAATAGACGAATGGAAAAACGTTGCCTCGTCTGGTTAATCTCGATTCAGATGGTCGGGTCAGAATTTGGTGTAAACAACATGAAATCATGGATCCATCCTGCCTTGTATCACCGGTTCAGGCTGGTGGTGGGGGTGTAATGGTGTGGGGGGGATATTTTCTTGGCACACTTTGGGCCCCTTAGTACCAACTGAGTATTGTTTAAACGCCACGACCTACCTGAGTATTGTTGCTGACCAAGTCCATCCCTTTATGACTACAGTGTCCTCATCTTCTGATGGCTCCTTCCAGCAGGATAATGCACCATGTCACAAAGCTCCAATCATCTCACCACTGGACAATGAGGTCACTGTACTCCAATGGTCTCCACACTCACCAGATCTCTCATCCAATAGAGCACCACACTCACCAGATCTCATCCAATAGAGCACCTTTGGTATGCGGTGGAACGGCAGATTGGCATCATGGATGTGCAGCCAACAAATCTGCAGCAACTGTGTGATGTTATCATGTCACTATGGAGCAAAATCTCTGAGGAACGTTTCCAACACCTTGTTGAATCTATGCCACCAAGAATGAAGGCAGTTCTGAAGGCAAAAGGGGGTCCTAGCGGTACTAGCAAGGTGGACCTAATAAAGTTGCCGGTGAGTGTATTTGCACAAAAAATGATTGATTACCTAATTTGGCAGATTTTTTTTTTTTTTTAGTCGAAGTGAAAAGTTGCCGATGTGGCTCCGGCCTTATTCATCCTCAAAAAGAAAAATCTAAAGCAACCCTCCCTAGATATTTTTCCTCCTTTGGGCTCCTACCACAGATCTGAGCCAAAGAGCTTGCGATCTGTTCACTGCCAGCAGAAGCAAGTTATTCAAGGTCACAGCAAGCTGGAGGCAGCCAGCCCGCCACACTTCAAGCAGCTCCCTGGTTGCGTCCTACGGGTTATTTACATTCCGTCTCTTGTCTATTGATTTCCTTCACTATCCCTGCAGCTCTCCATTGACTGTATGACCATCATCTGATGAAAAAGATAACACAGGACACACAATGCTGATGAAGGGGAAAAAATGAATATTCATGAGGGTGCCGAAAACGGTCCTCTACTGCTGATTACAAGGTGAATAAAAGCAGATGAAGATGAATTGATTTGGTCTGAAATGCTTTTGAAACACATTTGTCTCTTATTATGCGCTTCTCGTCTAAATTGCCCTTTTAGGATTAACTGTTGCACTCCCGACGCACCCGGCTCTTAAAGCTGAACGCCCGGCAAACAGACAAAAGGTATACAGGATCTCAGAAAAGTCAGTACAACCAGGTGAGGAGGACAAAGACAAGTGTGTCTTGTCTACAGTCAAGCATGGTGGTGGGAGTGCTATGGTCTGGGGGCTGCATAAGTGCTGCCGGCACTGGGGAGCTACAGTTCATTGAGGGAACCATGAATGCCAACATGTACTGTGACATACTGAAGCAGAGCATGATCCCCTCCCTTCAGAGACTGGGCCGCAGGGCAGTATTCCAACATGATAACGACCCCAAACATACCTCCAAGATGACCACTAGACATGTGCGATTCAGTTCGTAACAAATAGATTTTCGCACGAATTTGTTAGTATTTGTACATTCGGATCAATTCGAACATCCGAATAGCTGAAAGAACCAAAATACAAAAATTACGAATAAGCAAAATAACGAACACGCGAAAATACGAACTTACGAACGGACAAACCTATGAAAATACGAAACCCCGAAACAGTAAAAGAAAGAAAAGAACATCTATAATGAATGATTTACATTTCGTATTTTCAACCCTTTGTTCGTAATTTCGTATGTTCGTACTTTCATTCGCGTGTTCGTAATTTCGTTTCTTCGTCTGTTCGTAATTTCGCTTGTTCGTGTTCTCGAATCGTTCTTTTGAATGCACGATGTAAGTGTATCTTAATATGTATGTTCATGATTTCGTGTTCTCAAATTGTTCTTTCGAATGGGCAGTGTATTAGTGAGTGATGTCTCTTACTTAAAGAGGAAGTAAACCCTGGTTTAAACCCTCTTTATTTCACTGCAAAGGTAAAGCATAATGGGCTACTATGCATCGCATCGCATCGCATAGTAGCCCATTATGTGTCACTTACCTGAAACCGAAGCCCGCAACGTCACCGCTGTCCCCACTAGCAGGGAGCATCCATCTTCACCCCTTTCCTTCCAGGGCCGCGAACTCCGGCTCTGTGACTGTCCGGAGTCGCGTGACAGCACTCCCGCGCATGCGCACGGGAGCCGCCAGTCACGGCATGACCCCTATTAGAAACGGCACAATGTGCCCTTTCTGAAGCCCGCATGAGCCGATGACATCGGTGCATGCGCTGTAGTCATCGGTACTCTTTCGTAATTATCTCCTAAACCGTGGAGGTTTAGGAGATATTTCAATCACCTACAGGTAAGCCTTAATATATGCTTACCTGTAGGTAAAAGTGGTTGTACAGGGTGTACAACCACTTTAATATCTTTAGCCAATCAGCTTATCCCTTTTGTGTCCGAGTCGCACGGCATTCCTGAATCTTTTTAGATTCAATTGAGGAGGAGACTGAGTCCGGTCTCTTGACTGAGGGAGTGGACTGGAGTAAGTACATGACTTATTAGAAAAGCAAGCATAGGATTATTTATTCTTTATTTCCTACGAAAGTACGAATCAACGGAAAAGGCGATCTCACAAAAGTAACAATTACTAAATTACGAGTAGTGTACCGAATGAACGAAAATTATTATCTAACGGAATTATGAATTTCGAATCAAAGAAAATTAGACTAATGGAATTACGAATCATTTCGTATCAAAGAAAATATATCGGTTACGAAAATACGAACGAGTTTGAATATGAAAACTCGCGTCTTACGAAATTTCGAATCGTTATGAATCAATGAAGGCGTAAAGAAACAAAACAAATCTTTTTGTTGTGTACATGTCTAACGACCACTGTCTTGCTAAAGAAGCTGAGGGTAAAGGTGATGGACTGGCCAAGCATGTCTCCAGACCTAAACCCTATTGAGCATCTGTGGGGCATCTTCAAACGGAAGGTGGAGGAGCGCAAGGTCTCTAATATCCACCAGCTCTGTGATGTCATCATGGAGGAGGGGAAGAGGACTCCAGTGGCAACCTGTGAAGCTCTGGTGAACTCCATGTCCAAGAGGGTTAAGGCAGTGCTGAAAAATAATGGTGGCCACACAAAATATTGACACTTTGGGCCCAATTTGGACATTTTCACTTAGGGGTGTACTCACTTTTGTTGCCAGCGGTTTAGACATTAATGGCTGTGTGTTGAGTTATTTTGCGGAGACAGAAAATCTACACTGTTATACAAGCTGTACACTCACTACTTTACATTGTAGACAAGTGTAATTTCTTCAGTGTTGTCACATGAAAAGATAGAATAAAATATTTTTAAAAATGTGAGGGGTGTACTCACTTCTGCGAGATACTGTATATAATGTTTGGGGGTTCTAAGTAATTTTCTAGCAAAAAAAAATACAGATTTTAACTTGTAAGCAACAAATGTCAGAAATAGGCTTAGGCATGAAAAGGTTAAAGCCCAACTACAGGAATTAGACAGAATCTGCCCTTGCAGTGCCCCCTACCCCCCACACAGCAAGGGTTAGGAGGGTCTAAAGAGGCTGTATGACTTGCTTTAGAGGTGTGCTGGGATATGCTGGAGGATCTATTGATGGTAGCTGCTGGGGGATCTATTGTCGCTGGAAGGGGTCCATAGTTGGGAGGGTCTTTTGTTGCTGGTGGGGATCTATTGTTGCTGGGAAGATCTACTGTTGAGGGAAGGATCCATTGATGCTGGGGGATCTACTGTTGAGGGAGGTGTCTATTGTTGCTAGGGGGAACTCCTGTTGAGAGTGGGGTCTATTGTTTCTGGGGGATCTATTGTTGAGTGACAGGTCTGTTATTGCTGGCTGCTGAAGGGTCTTTTGATGTTGGCTATTAGGAGATATTTTTTTTGCTGGAGGGGTCTATTTTTGCTGAAGTGGATCTATTATTTTGGTGAGGCATCTATTGTTTATGGGGGATCTATAGTTGGTGGTGGGGTCTATTACTGCTGGCGGTATCTATTTTACTGCTTTTCTTGTTATAATTAACAAATTCCATACAAATTACTTAGCACAAAATAATAAATGGTACTTGGTTCTGTATTCTCTAAAAGGGACGGTACTGGGGGGTGGGTAGGGGGTAGCACCAAGGGACGGTGCTCGGAGGTGGGTAGGAGGGCGAAGACAAGGGGTGGTTTGGAAGGGGGAAGTACCTGCACCTATTCTCTGAGAAAAAAGGCCCTGAGGCCGACGCATATATCCTGTGACGTAAGCCGCACTCTACCATGGAACTCTACAGAACACTTATTGCAAACCAGGGTGAAACATCACAAGTGCAGTCTGCTTACGTATTTCTGCTCATGTAAGGTCCCTTGCAGGCAGAAACGCGTAAGCAGACACATGGCTGTACACGTGGAGGACTACATGCAGTACAGAAGCACGTAATTAAAACCAGAGGCTCTAATTGGCTTCAAATAAGGGTGGGCTCAGGGTGCAGAGCACTGCGCCCTGATCCCACCCAGTTATGTGACAATAGCGAATAAACATTCGCTATTGTCTTCCTGATTCTCCTCCCGGCCAATCAGGAATCGGTTGGCCCGGGAGTCTTAGGACTCGCTTCCTGTTCGGTCGGGAGGAGAATTACCGGCTCTCCTCCCGCTGCATTGTATGATAGAGATGGCAGTAGGGCTGTCGGGTGTGTGCATTAGCGGTCTTCTCCTCCACCTCCATGTATCCAGCTGATCTCCAGTCTCCTCGGGGGCCCCGGTGATGGTGATGAGGGTGGCGGAAGCTTAGAGTCCACCCAGTAGCGGATGCTTCCTCCTCAGGCTGTGACTTCATCCTCAGCCCTGGAGCTCCAGAGCTGGCCCGGCCCTTCTCTCCTCCGCCTGCTGGAAGATGATTGTTTACGGGTCGGGAGCATGGTAAGTGTACGGGTGTGGGTCGGGGTAGGGGGTCCAGGGAGGTTGGAGGTAGTACAGATGATATGGTTGTACAGGGCAGGCAAGCAGGCAGGGAAGAGCTGTCTTGGAATTGAATGGGGAGACAGATCCGGGCTGTCTAAGCCTCATTTACAAGGTTCATCGAAGCCCCATTGAAGCTCCACCAAAGCCTCAGGGAAGCCCCACCGAAGCCTCATTGAAGACTCACACAAACACCAAGCAAAAGCTAGGTGTAAACAGGACTGTCAATAAGACTGTGTCCGAAGCCATGTTTTGAAGCAAATGTAAACTAGTCCGAAGCGCCCCCCCCCCCCCCCTAAACATTTTTAGCACCAGCCGTTGATGGCTCGGCTTTGCTTAAAAAATGATACCCCATGTAGCTTTAGTGGTGCTTCAAAGCATCTTCAAAGCTTCCATAGAAGTCTATGGCAAAGCTTGCTTGAAGCCCCGCCGAAGCCTCATTGAAGCCCCATAAAGCCTCACCGAAGCCCCACCAAACCCCCACCAAAGGTTCATTGAAGCCCTATCGAAGCTCCACCAAAGCCTCATGGGAGCCCCACCAAAGCCTCATTGAAGCCCCACCAAAACCTCATCGAAGACTCCCCGAAACACCAAGCAAAAGCTAGGTGCAAACAGGACTGTACACAAGACTGTGTCCGAAGCCATGTTTTGAAACAAGTGTAAACTAGCCCTTAGCGCCCCCCCCCCCCCCCCCCAAACATTTTTAGCACCAGCCTCTGATGCTGGGTACAAGGTGCCTTTAAAAATTGTACAACGTAGGTTCAAACTTTGCAGAGATTCCTCTGTGCTTGTGACCTTTAGCTGCGAGCAAAGATGTTGTAATAATTCGGCGCCCTTTCTTTTCTCATCGCCGGCATCTCATTTCTCTCTCTCTCTTTCCATGTGATCTTTCCTCAGAAAGGCTCTAAAAATGAAAAGCTAATTTTCAGCCCTGCTGCCGAAATGGACTTTCCGGAGTGTGAGCCGCGGAGACATATTCCAATTCGCTGCGCCGACTTCTCTGTTTAACATGCATTGCAGAATCAATTTTCTGTTTAAACTACAGCCTTTTTCTCCCGCACCATAAATCACTTACCATTTTTATCCCATTCCTCCCCGCCGTATCTCAGGGCTGTGCCGCGACTATACATTGCACCGATATCCCATTATTATATATAACTCAGTTAATCTTATTTACCGAGCCTTACAGGGCTCTCTGCTTGATCCTGTGTATTACTAGACAAGCCTGTCTCGACTACGGAGATGCCGAAGCTTGCTTTTATTACACACAATAAAGTGATTGCTCCATCAAGGAGATGTCAATCCATAAAATTAAAATTATGCTGATGAGCACTTGTGTCAAAAGGACCCCGAATTTAAGTCCGCACGTTCCGTCTTGTTGACTGTCTGCTTGCACTTTGTGTGATTTATGGATACTGCCTGCTGTCGCCTGCAAATAGGAGATATCAGTTCTCCCATGGAGGCTTGACAAGGGCAGGGCCCCTCTCTCCGGACCCTGTCTATTCAGTCAATGCTGCACTTTCATTTTTTTTTTACAAATTGTACGTGCTTTAGGTCCATGAAGTAGCTCTACAATACTAAAAACTATACCTGTTCATAGGATAACTAAAATATTTCTCAAGCAAATGATATGGTCAAAAGTTTGTAAGCACTTGACCATCTATATGGCACCCCTCTAAATGAGTTCATGTGGTTCCAGTGAAGGATGTTGATGCTACAGCATACAAAGACATTTTAGAAAATTGGAAGCTTCCAGCCTTGTGGTAACAGTTTGGTGAAGACCCTTTTCTGTTCCACCATGACTGTGCCCCTGTGTACAAAGTCAGCTCTATAAAGACATGGCTTGTTGAGTTAGGTATGGAGGAACTCAAGTGACTTGCGCAGAAACTTGATCTTCATCCTACCAGACACCATACATAAAGACATGGTCCGACCTGTTTGGTTTGGAGGAACTTGAGTGTCCTGCACAGAGCCCTGGTCCCAACCCTACAGATCACTATCCATAAAAGACATGGTTTGATAAATTTGGTATGGAGGAACTTTAGTGACCTGTGCAGAACCTGGACCTCCACCCTACTGAGCACCATACATAAAGACATGGTTTAATGAGTTTGGTATAGAGGAACTCAAGTGGTCTGCACAGAGCCCTGATCTCCACCCTACAGATCACTATCAATAAAAGTCATAGTTTGGTGAGCTTAGCGGGATGGAACTTGAGGAGCCTGCACAGAGCCCTGACCCCAACCCTACAGATCACCATCCATAAAAGTCATGGTTTGGTGAGCTTTGTGGGATGGAACTTGAGTAGCCTGCACAGAGCCCTGACCCCTACCCTACAGAACCATAAAAGTCATGGCTGGTGAGCTTGGTGTGATGATCTTCACCCTACCAGACACCATACATAAAGACATGGTTTGACCTGTTGATGGAACTTGAGCGTCCTGCACAGAGCCCTGACCCCAACCCTACAGATCACCATCCATAAAAAACATGGTTTGATAAATTTGGTATGGAGGAACTCGAGTGACCTGTGCAGAACCCGGACCTCCACCCTACTGAGCACCATACATAAAGACATGGTTTGATGAGTTTGGTATAGAGGAACTTGAGTGGCCTGCACAGAGCCCTGACCTCCACCCTACAGATCACCTTCGAGATGAATTAGAATGCCGATAGCAAGACAGTTCTTCTCATCCAACATTAGTACCTGACTTCACAAATGTTGTTCCAAAATCTTGCAGGAAGCCTTTCCACATGAATGGAAGCTGTTATAGGGACAAGGAGGGGCCAACTCCGTATTAATGACTGGGGCCAACTCCATATTAATGGCCATGGTTTTGGAATTGGATGTCCAACATGCTGAGCACTCTCAAGAAATCTTGTGAAAAGCCTTCCAAGAAGAATAGAGGCCTTTATAGTTGTAAATGGAAGGGGAGGGGGGGGGGGTATTGGTAGGGTATTCAACAACTGCATGTTATTATACTTGGTTTTGTAATGGAATGCCCAACAAGCTCACATAATTGTGGTGGTCGGGTATCTACACTTTTGAACAATTTAACAATTTACACATATGATAGAATAAAATCTCAAACCAACTGTTCGATGACCAATCATTACATACATAGTGTTTAGCTTTTATAAGGAGTTTTTTTTTTAGTTTTTTTTTAATCCAGAATTTCACAGGGAACTATACGGCTTTCAGTATAGTACAATGCATGAGTAACCAATGTCAACATACAAACACAATATTTTGTATCTAATACAATAAAGCAGTAGAAGCATTCTGGGTGGTACCTTTAGCCTAGGTTTACACTGTGAACCGTAGGTGAACACAGCTTCCTGTGCAAATCACATACAATTCTGTGCGGTGCGATTTCAGCCCATTCATTTTGAATGGCTCAGATCGCACCACATGCTCATCAAAAAGATGCAGGCCGCTTTTTTTTAAATTTGCACTGGAACCGGATTGTATGGATGTTTATACCCATGTGAGCCGGTTCAGGCAAACACCCTGCGACCTGCTTTCGGGGTCTTAACTTTCCATCGACACCCGTAGCAGATCTCAGAACACAGTACGATTGCTACTCGGTGCAGAAAACGCACAGGAATCGTTACCGCATCAGTGTGAACTGGGGCTAAATCTGTTTGAGGATCATTGCTAGTTACTAGTTGAAAAATAGTAAGAGATATTATTTAATATAAGTACATCACAGGGGGGAGGGGGTGAAAGCCACCTATGAAATTAGGAATATCTCTAGTGAGGTAATCAGTAGTGTTTCAGAAATGTTCTTATTGTAGTTTTTGGGGGAGTCAGAGTAATCTTTCCCAGGAGTTACAAGTTGTTGATCATGGAAAGCCAAATTTCAACATCACAACCTTTCTTTTTTTTTTTTCTGATGGATATTTGTAGACCCATGGTGCCAATATTGAATAAAAAGGGCTGTACACAGTTGGCGTCAATGCTTTACATGGTCAGGTTAGAACAAAGTGGAGGGAGACAGCTCAACCAAGTATATTGGGTGTTAAGAGATTGACCAGGTATATCAGATAAAGTAGATCAACCAGGTTTATCAGATGGAAGAGGATCAACCCGGTATATCAAATGGAAGGGGGTCAACAAGGTATATCAGATGGAAGGAGGTCAAAAAGATATATCAGATGGAAGGTGGTCAAACAGGTACATCAGATAGAAGGGGATTAGTCAGGTATATCAAATGAAGGTGATCAACCAGGCTTATCAGATGAAGGAGATCAACCAGGTATATCAGATGGAAGGAGGTCAACCTGGTATATCAGTTAGAAGGAGGTAAACCAGGTATATCAGATGGAAGGAGGTCAACCAGGTATGTCAGATGGAAATAGATCAACTAGGTATATCAGATGGAAGGAGGTAAATCAGTTTTATCAGAGTGCAGGAGGTCAACAGGGTATATTAGATGGAAGGAGATCAACCAAGTATATTAGATATAAGGAGGTCAACCAGGTATATAAAATAAAAGGAGATCAACCAGGTATATCAGATAACAGGACATAAGACAGGTATATCAGATGGAAGGAAGTCAACCCGGTATATCAGACGGAAGAAGATCAATCAGGTATATCTGATGGAAGGTCAACCAGGTATATTGGATGGAAGGAGTGCATGAAAATGTTATGCCGCGTACACACGGTCGGACTTTTCAGCTACAAAAGTCCGACAGCCTGTCCGACAGACTTTCGACGGACTTTTGGCGGACTTTCGACGGACTTGCGGCGGACTTTCTAACGAACAGACTTGCCTACACACGATCACACAAAAGTCCGTCGAATTCTTACGTGATGACGTACACCGGACTAAAATAAGGAAGTTCATAGCCAGTAGCCAATAGCTGCCCTAGCGTGGGTTTTTGTCCGTCGGACTAGCATACAGACGAGCGGATTTTTCGACCGGACTCGAGTCCGTCGGAAAGATTTGAAGCATGTTTCAAATCTAAAGTACGTCGGATTTGAGGCTAAAAAAGTCAGTTGAAAGTCCGGAGAAGCCCACACACGATCGGATTACCAGCCAGCTTTAGTCCGTCAGCGTCCGTTGGACTTTTGTAGACGAAAAGTCCGACCGTGTGTACGCGGCATTAAGAGTATGATTAGCAATATACACATATATGAACACACACAAAAAATATTTAGGGTAATAGACACTGTAAAGCCAGAGTTCAGCCCATTGATTTGACTGTTTCTGGACAGGTATATTCAAGACACTCTGAGAATGATAACTGCCACAGTTGCTTGTACTCTCAACTAAACTGTCAAGCCAAATGGTTGGTGTCATAGCTGATCTCCTGTGCAGTTCCACGACAACTGCAGAGCAAACAGACGCTGAGATGGCAGCTCCTTGGTTTGTAACAGACAGCAGGGTGTAGTTCCACTTTAGGGTAGATAATATAATTGATGGGTGTAAATCTTATATCTATTGGATGTTCCATGGTGGAGATTTTCCAGTTTGTTTTTCCGTACCCTTACCCTAAGACCGTATCACTTGGGTTGATCTTAACATAACTCAACTCCCCAATTATGTGTTTATTCTACATAATGGAGATCCTATCTAGAATATTTCCATGCCATCGTTTGGATTAGCTTTGACCTCATCAGTTTGGAGAAGTTGGGCATTCTGGTTGGGACATCCCACCAACAAAGTTCTCAAGACAAACCAGCATCTAATTAATCCCGCCAACAGCCATGCAAAAGTGAACTATCGGCTTTGGGTTGAGTTCGCAATTTTTTCAATCAGCGGTTTACTCCAAGACTGAAACAAATTATCTTTAAAGCTCATTAACGGGCAGAGATGGAGATGCATGCAACAATCCTTCGTGTCATCGCCGATTAACAGAAACAATATAATTAGCACAAGGCTCCTCAAATCCCATCCCTGGTTCTATTCCCCATACAGGCCCGGGGCTGCACTCTTCACGGGAGAGATGGAGCATCTTTTATGATAATTGCATTCCTTGTTTTGCTTTTTGTTCTTTTTTATGTAGCAAAGATTTTATTTATTGCTCCCCGATCTTATCAAAGCTTTATTTTTATAATAAAAAAATACTCATGAAATAAAAATATAACCGACTTGGACTTGTAAAACATAGACGTAAATAGGACAAAGCAGAATAAACCAATTAGACATAAATAGTGCTTCCAATCTTACTGTGACTTTGTACAGCAGCAGAAAAAAAAACAGCAATCAGCATTACCTAGAAGAGAAAAGATAAATAGATAAGATATTTGGAAGGTATAAAGAGTGCTAAAAACATAATACAATAAAGTCTAAATAGCAAAAATTACACAAAACAAATTCAATACACAACTGCAAACACTGTTATCAATAATAGGATAGATAGATAGATAGATAGATAGATAGATAGATAGATAGATAGATAGATAGATAGATAGATAGATAGATAGATAGATAGATAGATAGATAGATAGATAGATAGATAGATAGAATATAAATAGATAGATAGAAAAGAAAACATTTGTCACTGTAAATAAAAAGTATGGATGTTATTCTACTATTTTTATCTGCCTAAAAGTTACACTAAAATTATGATTCGGGTACAAAGCATATGCAAAAAAAAAAAAAAAAGAATAGGTGTGTTGCCTCTATAAGAAAATATTTGAAAAATAAATATATACTGTATATATATTTGTTTTATATTTTCTTAAAGAGAGTGCTGCTGTTTCTAAGAAGTATCACCAAGCACAAGTTTTTTCATTTTTTTTTTAAATTCTATTAAATCTTTGGATTGCAAAGTTTTTTCAAAACAAAGAGTTGTATTTTTTTGTTTAAACTTTGTGTGTTTTAAAGAGGGGTTCCACCCAGGGGGTCCATTAAAAAAAAAATAAAAGTCAGCAGCTACAAATACTGCAGCTGCTGACTTTTAATTGGACACTTACCTGTCCCTGGGTCCAGCGATGCGGGGGAACGCTTGCCCCCCCCCCTCCGCTCGTCGGCGCCGGCATTTCAACTGTGGGCCCTGGGCTGTGGCTTCACAAGCCTGGCACCCACTGCGCATGCGCGAGCGGCGCCGCGCGCCGTGATTGGCCACTCAATCACCTGGGACCTGTAATGGGTCCCAGATGATTGACAGGAGGGAGGGAGCAGAGCCGAGCCCTTCCTGTGCTGAGGGGGAAGTGATGTCACCAGCCCAGGCAAAGGAAGAGGCAGACTACGAGGGACCACCTAGCAACAGGCATTTAGAGGTAAGTTAAAAAAAAATATCCAAATTTGTTTTGTTTTTTTTTTAGAATTTTTCAGGTATTTTTGTTTTTTTGGGTGGAACCCCACTTTAAGTTCAACTGTAAAAAGAATGTAAAAAGAACTAAAAAAAGAAAAAAACAAATGAAAACAAACCAAGAAGGTTTTATTAGTGGTTAGAAAAATAGTAGTAATAAAAATAAAAAAGAAAAGTCAGCAAAAAAGTAATAAAAAAGAAGTTATCAAAAAAAGTCAGCAGGAAAAATAATAGCTAAGAGGAAAAGGGAAAGAAGGGGTTTATTAGGGCTGACTAGAATATACTGTACAAAGTCCTAAGGGCTAATAAGAGGTTAAATAGGAACGCATTTAATTTAAAAAAAGGAAACTTTTTGTTTGTTTGTTTTTTCTTTTACCAGGTTGCTTTATTGGAATCATATGCAGAACGAAGTTCATCCCTCTGATATGCAGATTAATAAAATATTTGATAAAACAGCAAAAATGTTACTTTTATCTTTCTGTCTCATGTTTTTCAACCTCTGTGAGACCAGGGCCTGGTAATTTTTTCCAAAACCTTCCATGCCCTAACAATATAAAAAGTTTATACGCACACAATAAATTATGGGAATACGAAATATGTATTAAATGATGGAAGGCTCTGGATGGAGCTGGGTGTCACTGTAGGGGACAAACCGAGTTTTGGAGGGGATTATGGGACTCTGTAGTAGATTTGGTAGCCCTGTAGAGGATGAGGTTTCTGGAAGGGGCAGGGACACTTTGGGAGACTGAAAGGCATCGCAGGGGCTAGGAGGAACCATGGGAGGTTGGGAGGCATTGTGGGACACTGTTGGAGGTTGGGGGCACTGTGGGAAGCTTAAGGTTCTGCAGCCTGGGGTGGGGGGACTAGGGCTTTCAGGGGGCCTAGGGGCCATGTAGGAACTGGTATGCAGTGCAGGAGATAGGAGGCATTGTGGGACACTATTGAAGGTTGGAGGCACTATGGGGGCTACAGGTTTGCAGCAGGCTCGGGGGCACTGTGGGAGGTTTGGAGGCACTGTGGGGACTGAGGGCACTCAGGGGACCTAGGGGAACAGGGGGGGGGGTTGCAGTGCACTGCGGGCAATTATGGGAGGTTGAGGGCACTATGGGAGCTGAGAGGAACTGTGGTAGGTTAGGGCAATTTCTGTATTGGATGAGGTTTTCAGATGGGGCAGGGGCACTGTGAGAGACTGAAGAGCTTTGCGCGGACTAGGAGGAGCTTAGAAGGCACTGTGAGACACTGTTGGAGGTTGGGGGGAACTGTGGGGGGATTAAGGCTCTGCAGCATGCTGGGGGCATGGTGGGAGCTCGGGCTTTCAGATGGCCTAGGAGTTCTGTGGGATAATGAAATGCACTGCAGGAGATAGTAGGCACTGCCCGATGTTAGGAGACACTGTGGGACACTGTTGAAGGTTGGAGGCACAATGGGGGGCTGGAGGCTTGCAGCAGGCTGGGGGCACTGTGGGAGGTTGGAGGACACTGTGTGGGCTGAGGGCTCTCAGAGGACCTAGGGGCACAGCGGGTGATTTGCAAGGCATTGTGGGCAATTATGGGAAGTTGAAGACACTGTGGGAGGTGAGAGGAACTGTGCCGAGTTAGGGCATTTGCGGCAGGGTGGAGGCCCAGGAGGAGGAAGTGTGGTTGAGAACTACTTTATCTGCTTTTATCTGCTACTACTTTATCTCATTTGAGCAATGTTTACACACACATGTCAGAAGGTATTTTTTTTTACAGCAGCAGCTGCAATAGCTGCCGTATTTGCACAGCAACTCCCAGCTGTCACAATGACAGCTGGGAATTGCCAGTAAAAGTAGAAAGAGAAGCAGCATTGGGGCAGGATAACAGGGCATACCACAAACATCCTCTGTACTTTGAGGGGTTTTTTTTGGGCGTCTTCAACTGGTTAATGATGGGAATAGCATTGTATACAAAAAAATGTTCACGCTTTTACCAATTTCTTGATTTCCTGGGGTCCCCCCACCATGTACACATTTTTCCTGCCAGTACCGCTTCCTGAGCACATGACTCCATCTTACAACAGAACTTCGTGAAAACTCGGGAGAGGAAGTAAATCTGTACAGATGTGAGATTGGATTTACCGCCAGGCCATTAACATGCACAGTCTGCTGCTTTCAGAATGATATTGTAATATCGATATTTACAGCGACGCTCCCGGGTGCACTGCACTTAGATGTCTGACGGCGAAGATTTGCTCAGTTAAGTTTTAGGCCCAAAACTGAAAAAGACAGTAAATATTTTTATTGTCGCCATAAGAAGATACAGCTCGCTGTTTAGAGACGGTCCTCCGGTCTATTAATAAAACAAGAGGAGGAATATCACTAGGCGCTGATGCAGGGATAAAAGGAATGATGTATTGTCTGCCGGCGTTGGGGCTTATTTAAAAGGTATGTATAGCCCAAACTTTTTAAGTTACGTTAGAAAGGTTTCTGTTTACTGTCTTTGAGATTTACCCCTCTATTTGTCCTGGTTGACTGTTACCTATGGGTAAATCTGCTTGGGCTTGATGTGCGCTGATACAAGGATAAAAGGAAGGATGTATTGTCTGCCGGTGTTGGGGCTTATTTAAAGGGTATGTATAGCCCAAACTTTTTAGGTTACGATAGAAGGTTTTCTCTTTACTGTCTTTGAGATTTGCTTCTTTATTTGTCCTGGTTGACCTTTACCGATGGGCAAATTTGCTTGGGTTCAATTTGCACTGATACAAGAATAAAAGGAATGATTTGTCTGCTGGCGTTGGGGCTTATTTAAAGGGGATGTATAGTACAAACTTTATAAGTTACGTTAGAAGGTTTCTCTTTACCGTCTTTGAGATTTACCCCTCTATTTGTTCTAGTTGACCTTTACCGATGGGCAAATCTGCTTGGGTTTTATATGCGCTGATACAAAGATAAAAGGAATGATGTGTTGTCTGCCGGCGTTGGGGCTTATTTAAAGGGTATGTATAGCCCAAACTTTTTAAGTTACGTTAGAAAGGTTTCTCTTTACTGTCTTTGAGATTTACCCCTATATTTGTCCTGGTTGACCATTACCGATGGGCAAATCTGCTTGGGTTTTATACAGTATGCACTGATAAGAGGATAAAAGGAATGATGAATTATCTGCCAGCGTTGGGGCTTATTTAAAGGGTATGTCTAGGCCAAACTTTTTAAGTTACGTTAGAAAGATTTCTCTTTACCGTCTTTGAGATTTACCCCTCTATTTGTCCTGGTTGACCTTTACCGATGGGCAAATCTGCTTGGGTTTTATATGCACTGATAAGAGGATAAAAGGAATGATGAATTATCTGCCGGCGTTGGGGCTTATTTAAAGGGTATGTCTAGCCCAAACTTTTTAAGTTATGATAGAAGGTTTCTCTTTACTGTCTTTGAGATTTGCTCCTTTATTTGTCCTGGTTGACCTTTACCAATGGGCAAATCTGCTTGGGTTCAATTTTTACTGACACAAGAATAAAAGGAATGATGCATTGTCTGCCGGTGTTGGGGCTTATTAAAGGGGTATGTCTAGCCCAAATTTTTTAAGTTACGTTAGAAGGTTTTGCTTTACTGTCTTTGAGATTTACCCCTCTATTTGAACTGGTTGATCATTACTGATGGGCAAATCTGCTTGGCTTCAATTTGCGCAATTTGATTGGATTCAATAAAAAAGAAAGCGCTTCCTGTGTAACTCTAAGTTGGTAACCTGTATAGGCTTTCAAAACGCCTCCTACGGATAATTTAACGCACTGTAGATTGTCGCCATTTCACGAGCGCGCACAATTTTGAAGCGTGACATGTTAGGTATCCGTTTACTCGGCGTAACATCATCTTTCATATTTTACCTAAAAAATATGGGTATTATATTGTGTTTGTGTGCACTAAAATTCATTAACCACTTGACCTCCGGAAGATTCACCCCCCTTCATGACCAGGCCATTTTATTTTTTTTTTGCGATACGGCACTGCGTTACTTTAACTGACAATTGCGCTGTCGCATCCAAACAAAACGGATGTCCCCCCCACAAATAGAGCTTTCTTTTGGTGGGATTTTATCACTTCTGCGTTTTTTTTGTTTTGTTTTTTGCGCTTTAAACAAAAAAGACCGACAATTTTGAAAAAAATAAATAAATAAAAAAATAAATATATATATATCGAATATCGAATTGTCGAATTTTCTTGCTTATTTTTGGATTTTCGAATGTACGGATTTACGAATTTTTGCATTTACAAATTTACGAATTGCGATCATAACGGATGACCTGAAAAACGAAAAAAAAAAAAAAAATAGAATGCAACGAAAATGAACGCGTTTTTTGGCAGTGCACATGTCTAGCTTTTTATTTATTTTTTTATTTACTTTTTTTTGTTTTTTTGACTAGTTATTATTTTCTGTCTATGATATACAACTTCAATAAACAATAAAAAAAAAGGAAGTTTAAAAAAAAAAAAAAAACCTGATTATTTCTTTTTTTTTTTTTTTTAATTTTCAAGATTATTTTTTTTTTAACTGGTTATCATTTTCTGTCTATGATATACAACTTCAATAAACAATAAAAAAATAAAGTTTTTTTTAAAAAAAAAAAAGCTGGTTATTTCTTTTTTTTTTTTAATTTTCAAGATTTTTTATTTTTTTATTTTTAAAGCTGGTTATTTCTATTGGTCCAAAGGTTACAATTAAAAAAAGAGAACGTTCTGCCAGGATTGATGGACAAGAAGAGGGTTGTCCTGGGTTCTCCTCGCCTCTTGTATGGGGGAAATCCATAAATGTATGTCTTGTATAAGGTTCTGCAGTAGGTGAAAAGCTGCTGTATCACGCATTGGCGGTCGCCTACGCCAGCGTTCGCTTAAAGCCATAGGGGCCCCCCAGCTAAACACATCTTGGCAATCACCCCCCGCTGCCGATGGCATGTTACAGCACAACCGTTGTCTCTTCACGCCGCTCAGTATTGTACCTGACAAGCAAAAGATGTGCGTCCGTGCCAAGATGGCCGTGCTTCTGAAGAACTGTCATTTGGCCTCCAGCGATGTTCAGACAGAGGTCAGGATGCTGCAGAGAGTTCGGGGTCACATGGCCCGGGGGGCTTCTTTAAACGACAGTTATGTGCGATTAGAAACCCCATTCCATTATAGTGACGCTGAGCAACATCGTACATGACATCCCGCGTCAATGTAGGACCCATTCACACTTGTGCGACTTGTCATGCGACTTTTGAACCCCAGAGTCGCGTGGCAAGTCGCACCCCATGTTTCCCAATGAGAACCGTTCATATCTGTGTGACTTAAAGTCGCGGTGATTGTAACCCCTTCATGCCGACATAACACATGCGCTATATTACCAAAAGTATTGGGACGCCTGCCTTTACACGCACATGCGCTTTAATGGCGTCCCAGTCTTAGTCCGTAGAGTTCAATATTGAGTTGGCCCCGCCTTTGCAGCTATAACAGCTTCAACTCTTCTGGGAAGGATGTCCACAAGGTTTAGGAGTGTGTCTATGGGAATGTTTGACCATTCTTCCAGAAGTGCATTTGTGAGGTCAGGCACTGATGTTGGACGAGAAGGCCTGGCTAGCAGTCTCCGCTCTAATTCATCCCGAAGGTGTTCTATCGGGTTGAGGTCAGGACTCTGTGCAGGACAGTCATGTTCCTCCACCCCAAACTCGCTCATCCATGTCTTTATGGACCTTGCTTTGTGCACTGGTGTGCAGTCATGTTGGAACAGGAAGGGGCCATCCCCAAACTGTTCCCACAAAGTTGGGATCATGAAATTGTCCAACATGTCTTGGTATGCTGACGCCTTAAGAGTTCCCTTCACTGGAACTAAGGGGCCAAACCCCTGAAAAACAACCCCACACCATAATCCCCCCTCCACCAAATGATTTGGACCAGTGCACAAAGCAAGGTCCTTAGAGACATGGATGAAGTAAATTTGGGACAAAATGTATTCTGCTTCATGTCTTTGGTAAAAGAAAAACATTAGTTATACTTTATAAAGGAAGCAAATGTGATCTTTTTTGTTGTTTTTTGGGGGGTAAGATACGTTTTAAGCCTATTTGTTTATCGGGGTCGTCTATAACCTACAATAGGGAAGACATTAAGCCCAAAACCAAAGATGTAATATACAGTACTGCAGCTTACCAATCATTAGATGAGGTGGCTGCATTGGTTTTCTTTTTTTTTTTTTTTTTTAGGCTTTCCCCCTCTGTTTTCACCTGGTGATCCGGCCAGTAACACACCTCCTGTATTGGTGAGACACAACTCTGGAGGGATAAGCACAGGAGGCACAGCAGGCAGCAGCATTGTCAGTCTGGGGGAGGGGAGAGTTAGATGGACTAGCAGATTTAGGCTGCATTCACCCCTGAGCGTAGCGTCTTTGAGTGCTTTTCCAGAGTTTTTTTTTCCCAATTTTTTGCATGATTGTGGCATGTTTTTATGCGCAACTTGGGCATTTTTATACCGCGGTTTTCAGCTTTGTCATTACTTATTAGCCAGTAGAGAAAACAATCATCTGTTGCTTCATTTGTTGCTAGGGATTTCAGCTTTTTTTAGCTTTACCATTAGCTTTTTTTATTATTATCATTCACACAATATTATTCTTTGTTTGTTTTTGTTAGGGCAAGGGGTTAGAGTTGTTAGGTTAGAGTTTGGATTAGTTAGTTAGTGGTTGGGATTAATGTTAGGATTAAGGGTTATTTATTTATTTTTATGTTTGGGTTGGGCTGTTAGTACTACTATTACTACTACTACTACTACTAATAATAAAATTTATCAATAATAATACTAATACTACTACTACTACTACTACTACTACTAATAATAATAATAATAATAATAATAATAATAATAATAATAATGATTGTAAAATAAATACACAAATAAATAAAAATAATCATAAATAATAAATAAATGCAATAAATTAATACTATGTAATAATACATAAATAATTAACCCCTAACCTTAATCCCTAATCCTTAAAAATAATAATAAATAATAATAAAATAATAAATAACTAAATACCCTAACACTAAATAAATACATAATAATAATAATAATAATAATAATAATAATAATAATAATAATAATAATAATAATAATATTAATAATAATAATAATAATAATAATAATAATAATAATAATAATAATAATAATAATAATAATAATTATTATTATTATTATTATTATTATAGTAATATTTTGTTTGGGTTTGGGTGTTTATTAATGAATCTATTATGTATTATTATTATTATTATTATTAATATTATTATTTTTATTATTATATAGGATTTATATCCTATATAATAATATCCTATCCTGAGGAAGGCCTGTGATTGGCCGATACGCGTCTAGAAGGGAGGAGCTGATAGTCACGTTCAGCCAGGCACTGTGTTTGTGGACACGGCGGTGCTACTCTGGAGGTTTTTATGTGCTTTTAAAAGTTTTTATCTTGTAAGTGCAACTTGTCTGTTTGGGTGCTTTGAATAAATTTGTATACGGAGAACACTATGGTCTCTATACTTATTATTTACATGTCCGGAACTCATGGAATCTTGAGCCAAGCTGGGAGATGATCCGCTTCTTTGGATATTAATGAGCTGAGTTACCATTAAGAGAAGAGCCATCTGGATTACCCACCATTGATTGGGAAGAGGAAGTGAGAGCAAAGAGCTCGTGGGGAGATCCGCATATGAGTTTTGACTCATCTGGCAGGTGAGCGCGCATTTTTACTGGTGGTGGTGTGCACTCCTTTTGAGGACGAACAATTACTGTGGTGGAATTGTGTGGATACACTGATTACAAGAAGAGTTCTTTAATGTTTTATTTCTTAATTTTTTCATTTTATGGACTATTCATTTATATGTAGGATTTATTTATTTTAGAGATTTGCACTTTATATTTATAATTTTACGCATAGCGCTACATTTATTTATTTACTATCCATTTTGAACTTAGTGTGGTGTACCACTTGGAATGTTTAGCAGCTGTGCACGTTTATTATTAGCTTGTCTTATTTAAACATCACAATATTTTTTACTTGTGGTGCTGATTGTTTCATCTTAGGATTTATATAGCGCCAACAGTTTATGCAGCGCTTTACAATATAAAAGGGAAACAACACAGATACAATACAATAAAATACGATAAAATACAAGAGTAACCCTTGGGCCCTGCTCAGAAGAGCTTACAATCTAATAATAATACGTTATTTATTTATTTATTTTAAGGTTAAGGGTTATTTATTATTTATTTATTATTACATAATATCAATTAATTCTATTTATTTATAATTTATTTATGATGATTTTTAGTTATTTATGTATTTTTTTTTACATTTATGTATGGAAACATTATTACTATTTTGTCTTACATTTTTCAATTTGAGAAGAAAATTGTGCTTTTTTGTTCATTTCTATGGGAATAAAAAAACGCACCAAAAACGCGCAAATCTGCCCAATTTGAGCTACAAAAAAAGCTCCAGAACTTTTTTAAGCTTCAGGCGTTTGTTCTGAGGGTGTGAACCAACCCCATAGAGAATAATTGATTTTTTTTTCTCCTCCGGCGTTTTTGAGCTCCGAGCTGAGATGTTTCTTTTGGAATAAAGATTTTGCATAAATAAATAAAAGCCTGATTATTTTAATCACTCCCGTCAGTGTTAAGTGGTTTGTCTCATCCATGTAAACTGATACATTCTGCTGGAGAGTTTATGTTGTGAAAAACAACAGACTTACAGGCTGGATCACCAGATATAAATAAAAGGAAGAAAGCCTAAAAAAAAAAAGAAAACAAATGCAGCCATCACATCTAAGAATTGCAATATAATTTTTGATTTGGGTTCAATAGTCTGAGACTCCATTGAGGAACGGACTGATGTGACTAGTCCAATGCTCTCTATAAATCAATTTGAAATATAAAAATGATTTTTAAATAAGTAATGATAGAGACCAACTTTGATCCCGTGTAAGTCGCTCGCTTCTTCGTTCTTTTCAAACTCTTTGTAAGTTTAATTTTTTTTTTTCCTGTTAAACTTTTTTCCATTATTTTAGTAATTTTTTTTTCTGCTAAACTTTTTTCCATTAATTTATTCTTTTTTTTTATTTTATCTCAGTGTTAAACCTGGATCCCGCTATTATTCTCCTTTTCATTTCTTTACAGATTAAGCAAAAAAAAAAAAAAATTGTCACTTTTTTTTTTTTCCGGCAGAGGTCACGACACACCGGAGCATTCTTTCACATGCAGTGGCAGAAAATTTCCGTTTTAATGGCATCCGACGCATGAATATTGCAGGAGGTCTGCGCGGACGGGCTGCGCTGGGACCCCGAGGTCCGCGGCGAGTCGTACGTTTAATTGCCTCTAGGATTTAAATTAGGAAATGTTCAGAGCTCTCTGTCAAGGAAAAAAGGAATTAATTTTTGTGATTTTTTTTTTTTTACTTTACTAGTGTTACGCTTCGGTAGAAATAGTTATAAATTTGAATTTGTGCATTGTGATCAAAATAAAAACATGACCTCACCTTCCTCAGCACAGGGCATGGGGTTTATTACATGTACCGGGAGTATTTATTATCTGTTTGGTCATTTTATTGTCAGTAGCAATTTCAGGCAACAAATATAGCAAATCAATACGTCTATCCAGCAAGCCCTGCAACCTTTTAAATAATTTAAACTTTTACCTTCAGCTATTTTTTTTTTAATTTTTACAGCCAAAACCCAGAGGTCACACAGAATCTCACAGGGTCACTGGGAGTGTACTTCCTGAAGCCTATACTTTGGGACTTCTCCATGCAATTTGATTTGGATGCTCATGGCAGTATTTGCATCCTAGTGTTTTTCGTTTTTTTTTTTTTTGCAGGGGGTGGGGGGTGTTTGGAAATTCCTCAACTGTGTTGAAAGCAGTGGTTCCAAGATTCCCAGCAAAAGGGATTGGGGGTGCCTCCTTAGGGAGAAAGCCAGGTCCTGATCAGTGAAGCAGTGCACCCAAACTATCCACAATATGCACCCACACTATCCATAATTTTTTGGTCATATTTGAACCCTGCATGGTTTACATTATACTCCCGATCCCTGAACATTGTATGCTGTGTTTCACATTATATTCCTGACCCTTTTTCTCTATATGCTGTGTTATACGTTATACTCCTGAACCCCAAGCTGTTTACACTGGACTTTGCATTATACTTCTGACCTTTGCACTGTATATGCTGTGTTATACATTATACTCCTGATCCCTGCACTGTATATGCTATGCTGTACTTTATATTGCTGACCCCTGCACTGTATATGCTATGTTGTACCTTATACTACTGAACCCTGCACTGTATATACTATGTCATACATTATTCTCCTGAACCCTGCTCTGTATAATCAAAGTCATACATTATTCTCCTGACCCCTGCACTGTATACACTATGTCATATATTATACTCCTGATCCCTGCACTGTATATGCTATTTCATACATTATACTCCTGACCCCTGCACTGTATATGCTATTTCATACATTATACTCCTGACCCCTGCGCTGTATACACTATGTCATATATTATACTCCTGATCCCTGCACTGTATATGCTATTTCATACATTATACTCCTGACCCCTGCACTGTATATGCTATTTCATACATTATACTCCTGACCCCTGCGCTGTATACACTATGTCATATATTATACTCCTGATCCCTGCACTGTATATGCTATTTCATACATTATACTCCTGACCCCTGCACTGTATATGCTATGTTGTACCTTATACTACTGACCCCTGCACTGTATACGCTATAATGTACCTTATACTACTGAACCCTGCACTGTATATGCTATGTCATACATTATACTTCTGAACCCTGCTCTGTATAAGCAACGACATACATTATTCTCCTGAACCCTGCACTGTGAATGCTATGTTGTACTTTATTCTCTTTACCCCTGCACTGTATACTCTATGTCATACATTATACTCCCAACCCCTGCACTGTATACTCTATGTCATACATTATACTCCTGACCCCTGCACTGTATACTCTATGTCATACATTATACTCCATACCCCTGCACTGTATACTCTATGTCATACATTATACTCCTGACCCCTGCATTGTATATGCTATGTCATACATTATTCTCCTGAACCCTGAACACTCCTGATCCTTCTCTCTATATGCTGTGCTGTATGTTATACTCGTGAACCCCAAACTGTATACATTGCACGGTACATTATACTCCTGACCTTTGCACTGCATATGCTGTGTTGTAGGTTATACTCTTGACCCCTGAACTGTATATGCTAGGTAATACATTCAACTCCTGAACCCTACTCTGCATACACTATGTTGTACATTATACTCCTGACTCCTGCGCTGTATACACTATGTTGTACATTATACTCCTGACTCCTGCGCTATATACACTATGTTTTACATTATACTCCTGACTCCTGTGCTGTATACACTATGTTGTACATTATACTCCTGACTCCTGCCCTGACCCTGTCCAGGGATTGTTGTTTGCCCGTTTGTTGTTTTTCTTTTCCCCTTCCTTTCCCCCTCCCTCTCTCTTTCCTCTCCTTTCCTTGTGTTCATGGCACCAATGGCAATCATATTTTTTTGTGCTAATAGATATTAATGTATGTTGTGGATTGTTGTATTCATTAGGTGCTATTGTATGTTTGTTATTTTGTGCCGCCATGGATCCTGAGGAAGCGAGAATATTGCCGAAACGCGTCAACCCATCACGCTTTTTTGGAACTGCAATTATCTGTCCACTGTACTATATAATATATGGCGATCGAAAGTTTTTTTCTGTCTTTTTTATCTTTTTAACAGGATTCAAATAATGTAATAAAGCTGCTTTTATTTTAACTACTGTTTGTTACATGTCCCCCCTGTGGAACACCTAAAGTTCCAATTTACTTCTTCTATTTCTGCTTGGCGAGGTTTTGGAGAAGGACCAGTACAGTATTTGGTATTGAAAAACAAATTGTGGCAGAGGGGGGGGGGGAGTCTCATTTGATGGTTCTACCCATGTTGAAATGTGGATGCAAACAGAAGAATTCAGGCAGAGGTCAAGGCAGGTGGCAGGTAAGAGAGTGGTCAGTATCCAGGCTGAGGTCAGAGCAGTTAAGGGAATGTCAGGAACAGGCAGAGATGGCAAAAGAGGCAGGAGACATGAGCAGGGTCTGCAACAGGCAAAACAGGAACAAAAGCAATCTAACACATGGGGTAGCTGAGAAGAAGAAATAGCCACGGGAGAAGCTGCTTAAACATATTTTAGGTCTGTGATTACGCTCAGCATCAGGTATGCACGCTAACTCATGCATGCTCGTCGGCCATAGGCCTTAAATTGGTGCGCACAACGCACTGCAGATGGACAGGATGGGCCATGCCCCTGGCTGTACAGATGTGGTTTCTAGAGGTGCATGGTATTTCGCATAGAATGGTGAACAGGCGCCCATCCATAGTTCCCATTGGCACCAGTAGGCCTATTGAAAGGATGCTCAAGACCATGCTTAATGCTGACTGGTCTTCAGCTGTTCCTGAGTCCTGCTTGTATCCCGTGCCTGACCTCTGTTGCTGACCCGGCTTGCTACTGACCTGATCCTGGATTCTACTTGCACATCTGCCTACCTGCTCCAGGCCTTGGCTCTGCCCTTGACTACGTTCCTGCCTATGCTTCTGTACCACGTTGCCGGCCTGCTGCTGATCTTGGCCATCTCTGTGACCTCATTTCTGTCTCTGATTTGGCTTCATGTTGCTTCTGAGTGCCTGCCCTGGTTGTCATCCGTATCATCTCCAATCATTGCAGTGTGTTCCTATCTCAAGTATGCTGGGAGCTCTGACAAGCCATATACCCAGAACCTGTAGTGCACGCAGAGTGCTCCTTTAACCTCAGCTGGGCCATCCTGCATGACTTCTGTTCCTGACCTGATGTCCTGCCAGACCGTTCAAGCCTGCATCGACCTGCTGCAAATTCTACAATAAACACCTGCTCCTCCTGCCCCGTGGCACCATTTGTTCCACCTTCAGTGGGGCCTGGGTTGGAGATACAAGAGAGGCCAACCTTGTCATCTCAGTCTCCTAACAGGTACGTTACACCTTTCCTCCCTGTTTTACTATACAGTATGACCCTCCTTTCTTACCCTATCCCCTCTCTCAGATGGGGTTCTCGACTAACCCATGTCTGGCTCATCTTCCCATTATTTTTCTTCCCTTCTCCAACTCGCAGACTCTTTATGAGTCTTTTCCCTCTTCCTCTCCTATGCCTTCTATATATTGCCTTACCCTCCACAACAGTAATTCCTCCATTCCAACTCACTCTACCATATATTGCTGACACTATTCCATCAAACAACAGTGCGACATATCATGGTCAGTCCCAGTGGTTCGCCTTCTCTTTCTTCAACCATGTATTAGCTTAGTTGTGGATGTCATTTACATAGTTACATAGTAGGTGAGGTTGAAAAAAGACCCAAGTCCATCAAGTCCAACCTATGTGTGTGATTATGTGTCAGTATTACATTATATATCCCTGTATGTTGTGGTCATTCAGGTGCTTATCAAATAGTTTCTTGAAGCTATCAATGCTCCCCGCTGAGACCACCGCCTGTGGAAGGGAATTTGAGGAAGGGAATTTGAGCAAACCATTGTTGCAATGTCTTGTTTTCCTTTGGGATGTAGACTGAAATATGTGTTGGTGTAAGAGTCCAGGGCTTACTACGCATGCACCAATGGCGCGTTGCCGCAAGAGAAAATCTGTGCCAACTGAGCATGCACCAAAGACCCCTCAGGGCGCCAAGCCACACTTGCGGAGACGACTTGATGGAAGAGGGCAGGAAAATGCCCAGGACGTGCACAGGAAGTGACATCAAACTGATCGAAAAAGGTGGGAAAATCCCCAGGAGGCACACAGGAAGTCACCTTAAACTTCCCTATATAAGCCCAGCCCAGACACTGCCAAATTGCTGGATTATCTTCAGCCCCCCCTTGTTCCTGTGCTAGTGTGTGATCTGTCTGAACCTGTTGTGGCCTGGAAACTTATTCGACTACTCTTGATTGCTACTTGCCATTGACCTTGGATTTGTACCTTAACCATTCTACTTCTTTGCCCCTTTTGTACTCAGCTGCCAGATTGGAACCGACCCCGGCTTGGATCTCGACCATTCTTCTTCGGATTAACCCTTTTATGCTTCGTTGCCCAACTGGACTTGACCTCGGCTCGGATCTCGGACTAATGCCGCGTACACATGATCGGACATTCCGACAACAAAACCGTGGATTAATTTCCGACGGATGTTGGGTCAAACTTGTCTTGCACACACACGGTCACACAAATGTTGTCGGAAATTCCGAACGTCAAGAACGCGGTGACGTAAGTAATGATAACCTGCAAATGTATTAGAAGAAGGGCGGTGATCATGTTAGAGAAGATGATGATTATGTCCGCTGCCTCTGAACATGTCCGCAGTCTCTGACCAACTCCTGTAGCATGTCTGCAGTCTCTGACCAACTCCTGAGGTGGAGCTCTAATAGGAAGAGGTGGAGCCTAAAGAGGAACGGGTGGCGTTTACATATGAAGGGGTTGATCTTAAACAGGAAGGGGTGTGGCAAATTCAGATGGGTGGGCGCCCGATTTTAGTCTTGCCTAGGGCAGCACAAAACCAAAATACACCACTGCCAGGAACTAAAAACAATCAGAGCAGAGTGTCAGAGATGAGTAAGCCTGAACTGAAGACAGTACCCGATAAAGAGGGCGGAATGTGTCCTGGCCAATCCAACCCAAAGGGGAGCATTCTGAAGATAAAGCAGTAAGTCCTAACCTCTCCCTGATGCTAGTGCTTTCCCTGACAGACAAGCATACTGTCCCTACACTAGCCACTTCTCAAATGCGCACCAAAACCCGGGGGAGGGGGGGGGCAGGGACTTAGAAATGGCAAGATGGTAGCCAGGGTCACCTGGGTCCAGCATAGCCAACCAAAACGCTGTCCTAGGGACCGAGGGAATCATAGAAAAATCCAGTTTCTTCTGGTTTCCTCCTCCAGCTGCGTTGCCATTCAGGACGAGCGCCACCTGCAGTGGAAAAAATGTAGACTGCACCTGCCTACAACTGTCATCTGTAGAATGCAGGCTGACAATGCTACTGCTAATTGTGTGACAGTGGCTTAGTGTTGTAATCCTGAAACAGGAAGCTTTGGCAATAGCATGATCCCCAGGTAATAAAAACATTGAACCAGATTAATAACAATAATAGAAAAATAGAAAAGAAAATTGTATACAGTGAAGCATGATGCCAAACATATTGAAAAATAGATTTAGGGTCTACATACATTTAAATTGCCTGCTCCCCCCCAAAACTATACATTTTCTTTGATGCTACATGCTTTCCCTCAATCAGCAATGTTGAATGTCTTATGAAAACTGATCATAAAAACATACAAAAATAGCCATTTATAAAAAAAAATACTTTTCTGATGATAGCTTGCTGTGTTTCTTTTCGGATTTTGATCATGAAATGATTAAACTAATGAATCACACGCTATCAATTCATCTCCTGCGAAGAGCCGCATTAGGATGTAACTGAATGTTCTCGTGACCTTGGCTCTGAAAGCAATCTTAATAACTTTGTAATCAGTACAATCAATCACTAGAAGCTTTGTTTGTTTGTCGGCTAGATCAAGAAAATGTCCTCAAAAGTCCTGATCCAAAAATACATTCTGATCCAGGCAGACGTTGCCTCCACAGAAATCCAAAATGTCCAGACGACCTATCATACAGTCACCAGACCATCGTAGGTGAGGATGCTCTGTCAAGAATTTGATGGGTTCTGTTCATATGATTGTTAATGTATGCCATCATTCAGCACACCTGTGTTCCATTGAACAAGCTTTATTGACTAAAAGTCATTAAAAATGAAATGTCACGGTGGTTTTTATTTAATAAAGTTTGGCACGGTGGTTACAAATATTTATAGACATGTACTACTTATTCCCTAGACCCTTCCCCAGTTTTACTCACCTTACCAGAACTTCACTGCAGCTGGCACCCAAAGGTGTTGACCGATGTTGGACAAGAGAAATGTCATATTACGAGTTATGTGACATGTATTTCTACTACACCCAAGCAATGTCACATAGGTGGAGGTCACATGTTTCTCCATACCTATGTAAGCAGGTGTTCCCCTTTAATAGGTGATCCCTTCCCTCTTGAGGTATGTGCTCCTCAGTAACCCAGCCCAGTCCCTTTATAGGTGGAAGAGGGGCCATTCTGTGATCGTTGGGCAGAGAATAGACAATATAAGGCAATATTAGAGTGGAAGCACTTCCCCTCTGGAGAAGGACAACCCATGAGACCCAAGGCCTGAAGAGGACACAGTTTAGGACTTTAATAGGCAAGTAGCGCCACAGCAACCCTTCCTTAGACTTGTTACAGCTTTGATGTGGGCATTTTGTGTTGTACCTCTTAAACTCTAGTTACCATAGTTTGGGATTACTCATACCAAGTGTACTGGACTTTGTTGCCAACCATGTGGATTTACGGAACCAATCATCTGTAATCCTTTGTGATACTTCAGCAAAGTTCATAAAAGCCACTCTAATGCATCCTTCTTGACTAACCACGTGAGTAAAATAGTTTTGGAGCAAAGGAAACCCTGCAACGCACCACTAAGGTGAAAATGGGCTTAGCCAAAAGGAATACTTCTCTGTTTAAGTGCAAACCTGATCAGCCACGGAGATGGTGCTGGCTAGAGATCCTTTGATAACGTTCTGTGGGAGGGACGAAACGCGTCAGTGGACCATGGGTGGTGACATCAGATCCGGCCGGTGAGACGCAAGTCGCCAAACTCTTCCAGTTTCCGGTTTTAAGCATTACAACATGTTTTAAGATGTAAGTGGATATTATTTGTTTTTAATCAAATAAAACGGAATTACACTATCAATTTCTCTCTGCCATCTGTTATCCGTTACCTGAACATACTTGGAGGACATATCAAGCTGCCATTGGAGTTTCAGCCTGCAGGACAACAAAGCCCAGCCATCAGTCTAAGCATTTGAGACTTCTGTTATGGAAGTCCATGATATCTGGTGAGTGTAAGGGCACACCGGAGGGGAGCACGGACTGCACAAATTAAATTCCAACATCACTTGGCACTTTATATTTTTGCACATGGAAATGGTTATACACTAAGAAGATTTGGAAGTTTATTGTGAATTTTTTGTGAATTTTTTTGTGGCCTTCATGAACTATATATGAACTTTATTGTTGCACATGCTTTTTAAAGCGGAGTCCTGACCGACATTTTATTTTAAAAAGTCAGCAGCTACAAATGCTCTAGCTGCTGACTTTTAAAATATGGGCACTTACCTGTCCTGGGTGCCCGTGATGTCCTCACCCGAAGCCGATCTGTCCTTCGGCTCTCGGATGGGGGCGCCGCCATCTTCGGTAAGGGAATCAGGAAGTGAAGCCTTGCGGCTTCACAGCCAGGTTCCCTATTGCGCATGCGCGAGTCGCGCTGCACATCCTCATGCTGCGCGTCCTCACTGGTCCCTGCTGTCTTCTGGGACCTGTGTGTCTCCCAGAAGACAGCGGGGGGGCGGAGGAGGGGCCGGACATGGCGTAGATCGCCGCGGAGCAGCGATCCATGCCCGGAAGTGGGAGCAAATACCTGGATTATACAGGTATCTGCTCCCCCCTGAAAGGTGCCAAATGTGACACCGGAGGGGGGTAGGAATCCGATCAGCGGAAGTTCCATTTTTGGGTGGAACTCTGCATTAATTTGATTTGATATTTTCACTAAATTCATAATTTGTTACGTGGGGTAGCGCTTTCTAATCAGTTACATGGTTAGAGAAAATGGTCGCCCTCTCGGCAGTGTCATCTTAGCAGCATCACAGGCCCTTGGCTAAAGTAATGCTTTGGGCCTCCTACCAGCCTGCATCAGGTGTCCTCATCACAGTGCCCCCTTACATCAGGTTCCCCTATCAGAGTGCCCATATACTGTATATTAGGTGATTAGGTGTCCCCATCACAGTGTCCCCATACATCAGGTTCCCTCATCACACTTCCCCTATACATCAGGTTCCCTCATCACAATGCCCTCATACATCACATTCCCCCATCATAGTGCCCCCCATCAGAGTTGCGGACCCCCTTTCCCCCTTGTACTCACAGATCACAAATGCTGTTCCTACCTGCAATGAAGGCAGCTACTCCTTTATCTCCCATGGTGAGATGGAGATGAGTTCTCAGTCTCAGCGTCAGCTCTCTTTCACCCCCTGCAGGAGGGATGAGAAAACGGAATCCTCTTTCCAACAGAAGCCAGCCGCTGCTCCTTCTGACAGGAGTGACATTGCTGTTATTTCTGTCAAAGAGGAGTTGCAGGAGCAGCCAAATTGCCAGTGCACCTCCTGCAACACAGACCCCCCCCCCCTTTTCTTGTCCTGGCCCTGATCATGGGCCCCCATGCACCTGAGGCCCCTGGGCATTGCCGAGTGTGCCCATTTATTGAGACGGCCCTGCCTCCAGGTGATACAAGTACAGCTCCCCCTCAGTATGCCATGCATCAGGTGGCCTGGGCCCACTTGTATAAAGTACCTCTGGTGTTTGGTCAGATTATGCAGCCATAACCTGTAACCAAGTAAATAAGCAAGTGTCCTCTGGGCACTTGGAGAGTTGTACAGAACATAGGCTGGAGAGACAAGTTCAAGGACCCGCCATCTTACATAGAGAGGGCAGTGTGTATATAGGTTGCAGGTGCACCAGAATAGATGTCTTGGTTTATTGCAAGGCCCTGGCTGCGTAGCATAGTCACAACTGGCAGCCAGGGGGGACCTACACCCAGAAACAACAGGTAAGCTGAGTATAACCTATGCCGAGGGCCTTTACAAAAACACAATCACTTTGCCAAAAATAGGGATCTATCTCTTTAAGCCTCCATAGCCATCAATTAATGCAGAAAAGCTGGAGCTTAAAGTGGACTTTTACCCTCCCCACCTACTTTCAGTTGTTCCTCTGCTAGCTTCACCACTCTCACAATTAGACATGTTTTTTTTTTTTGTAATACTTTTTTGTGGAGCACACATCCCCACACTTCCTGGATTCTCGTCCACATAGACAAGAACAATATATTTAGTTGCCTGCAGCCTCCTGGGATACCTTACACATTCCGGGAGGCCTTGAGGTGCTTTACAGTGCATGGACCATGTCATCATGGGGCCGGCTGTGTCTTCTTGGTTCTTGCGGCTGGCTGACTACAAGAACCTGGTGTGGCGGTGGTGGGTTGAAGTCTCTCTTTAATGTTTTTATTGGCAAAAATAAGGTAATATTCAGTTTTATAACTTAAAGTGCACCTGTGGCCAGACTATGAATAATAAAGTAATTACATCTCCTTAACAAGCTGTATGGGAGCTAACCTCTCTGGTTGCTTTCAATGTAAAATAATTCATTCACAAAGATCTGCAAAGATCACAACAAAGACCCTATAGTCCACTCTAGTCGATTTCTAACAGCTGTACAGCCGACTCTCATAGAAAAAAGCTAAGATTTCAGTTCCTATGTTGTGAACTTTGAAAACCTATTTCTCCACAACTAATTACTTACAACTACTTTAAGTTGTCTGTGGATGGTGCATTTTGTGTCTGGAGTGGTGTTGTGCCCTTTAGATTAACCTTTTTCAACCAGGGTGCCCAGGAACCCTGGGGTGCCTTGAGGTTTCCTCAGAGGTGCCTTAGCAAAATGCCTAAAAATTGTCAAAAAACGATAAACAAGCTGGCGGGTAGATGAAGCCTTCCTTATAGTTACACAAAGCCACAGGTTTTCATTGTGCACCATTATGACCTTCTACCTGCCGACCTCCTAGCGACCAATTACATCATCAGTTGATTTGGAGGAGGTTAGTCACCTGCCTAGCATCCTTGTTTGACCCTCCTATGCCCCTCTCCATCAGCTTTGGGGTCACATTAGCTGAGTGATGGAGAAAAACTGAGGAAGAAGAGAAACATTGGAATACTAGTCAATACCAGTTTGCAAACGTGTATTTGCAAATACTTACGTGTGCAAACGCTTACATATGTGTCAATACCAATATACATTGTTTGTTGACTTTGCTGGTCCTTAAACTATTTTACTTTTATATTGTATTCTTTTTCAGAGTTTTTTTGCTCTTTCCCCCAGAAGAAGATCTCTACTGTTAAGGTCGAAACGCGTCGGAGTTTACAGTATGATTACATACTTACATCATGCTATGTCTTTCTTGTACATTAACGGCTGTATGACCATCATCATGTATATGTAATAGGCCCATTTACAGAGCTCATGTTTTGACAAAGCAAATGTATCTTTTATGGAATTAATAAAAATTTATACTTTTTCAAATTTTTGCCAATTTATTGCTGCAATTCAAAACCCCATGGGGAACTTTTACTATTGTAATTCATACCTAATAAGGGCACACAGTGTTTGGCTCACCACTAGTATCTTTCTTCCCTCTTTTCTGCAAACATGTATTTGCTTTGGAGGAATAAATCACCTCCAATGTTGAGTGTCCTACTTGTGTGGATGTGTAGAATGGGGTGCCTCGAGACTGTCCATCATTTTGGAGGGTGCCTTGAGATTGTCCATAATTTTAAAGGATGCCTTGACCGAAAAAAGGTCGAGAAACACTGCTTTAGATCATCACATCTAAGGACTGGTAAACTGCAGTATATAATATTTTTGCTTTTAGGTTTTCAATACAATCTAAGTTGACCACTTTTGTCCATATTTTAGACAACAGAAAAACGGTTTCCACTCTCGGAAGATTGTGCTGTCCACATTACGCCACCCATCGTTCTATGTGGGCTCCTAATGCACTATTTTTTTTTAGGACACATATAATTTCAGAGACATACTTTGGATAATTGGTAAAATTAGATGATATTATCTACAGACAAAATGATCAACACAGCTCATTTTTTCGAAATGCGTTCACTGAAAATTGTATCGAAAATGTCACGTAGCGAAAATGTTGCCAGTGTTGCTGAGTACATAGCGGTCTATTGTCTCCCAAGGGGACAATGTTTTTGCCTTCTGTCATTTTCATTTGATAGAGCTCTTTTTTTTTTTAATGTATTGTTCATCTCTGTTTGAGTTATCCATCTCAAGCGCACCGCTTTTTTTGGCCTGTGGTTATTTATTAAAAAAAGGAGGCTGAAAATATTCAGCTACATGTTTGTTACATAATCAGAATAATTCCAATTTCTGAATTGTACAAGACAAGCCTGAGATGTGAGAATCCTCTGTAAGAATGCAGATGCATCCACAGTGTGATAAGCTAATGGAAGGGATTTATTCACAATCTATTGCCGCCAGGGAGCCGGGAGAGTCTGTACTGTAAAAGGTATGTATGTGAAGGTTCTCATTCATCCAGATCGAGGTATAGCTGGTAGTAGTTGGCCACATTCAACTGGACTAGGTCGACTCTACAATGTTGAAGATGTTTTGTAGCTACAGTGCTGTTAAAAAGTATTTGCCCCCTTCCTGATTTTTTTTGCATATCTATCACACTTAAATGATTCAGATCATCAAACTAATTTTAATATTACACAAAGATAACCCCAGTAAATACAAAGTGCAGTTTTTAAATGATAATGATTTCATTTAATGAAAGAATAAAAAGCTGTCCAAGCCTGCCAGGCCCTATGTGAAAAAGTAATTCCCCCCCCCCCCCTGCTAAATCATAAATGAACTGTGATTAACTACATTTTTTTGGAGTTTACTGTACAAAATAAGGTCCGTTGGCATGGACCATAGGGTGAGTGCATGGATTGAAAACTGGCTACAAGGGCGTGTTCAGAGGGTGGTGGTAAATGGGGAGTACTCGGAATAGTCAGGGGTGGGTAGTGGGGTCCCCCAGGGTTCTGTGCTGGGACCAATCCTATTTAATTTGTTAATAAACGACCTGGAGGATGGGATAAACTGTTCAATCTCTGTATTTGCGGACGATACTAAGCTAAGCAGGGCAATAACTTCTCCGCAGGATGTGGAAACCTTGCAAAAAGATCTGAACAAATTAATGGGGTGGGCAACTACATGGCAAAATGAGGTTTAATGTATAAAAATGTAAAATAATGCATTTGGGTGGCAAAAATATGAATGCAATCTATACACTGGGGGGAGAACCTCTGGGGGAATCTAGGATGGAAAAGGACCTGGGGGGTCCTAGTAGATTATAGGCTCAGCAATGGCATGCAATGCCAGGCTGCTGCTAACAAAGCAAACAGAATATTGGCATGCATTAAAAAGGGGATCAACTTCAGAGCTAAAACGAAAATTCTCCCACTCTACAAGACTCTGGTCCGGCTGCACCTGGAGTATGCTGTCCAGTTCTGGGCACCAGTCCTCAGGAAGGATGTACTGGGAATGGAGCGAGTACAAAGAAGGGCAACAAAGCTAATAAAGGGTCTGGAGGATATTAGTCATGAGGAAAGGTTGTGAGCACTGAACTTATTCTCTCTGGAGAAGAGACGCTTGAGAGGGGATATGATTTCAATATACAAATACCGTACTGGTGACAACCCACAATAGGGATAAAACTTTTTCGCAGAAGGGAGTTTAACAAGACTTGTAGCTACTCATTAAAATTAGAAGAAAAGAGGTTGAACCTTAAACTACGTAGAGGGTTCTTTACTGTAAGAGCGGCAAGGATGTGGAATTCCCTTCCACAGGCGGTGGTCTCAGCGGGGAACATTGATAGTTTCAAGAAACAGATAAGCACCTGAATGACCGCAACATACAGGGATATACAATTTAATACTGACATATAATCACACACATAGGTTGGACTTGATGGACTTGTGTCTTTTTTCAACCTCACCTACTATGTAACTATGTAACTATGAGTTAAATTTCACTTGCCACACCCAGGCCTGATTACTGCCAGACCCTGTTGAATCATGAAATCTGTCTGACAAAGTTAAGCACACTAAAAGATCTCAAAAAGCAACACATCATGCCGCGATCTAAAGAAATTCAAGAACAGATGAGAAACAAAGCAATTGACATGTATCAGTCTGGGAAGGGTTACAAAACCATTTCTAAGGCTTTGGGACTCCAGCGAACCACGGTGAGCACCATTATCCACAAATAGTGGAACAGTGGTGAACCTTTCCAGGAGTGGCCGTTCTACCAAGATTACTCCAAGAGCACAACTACGACTCATCCAGGAGGTCATGAAAGAACCAGAACAACATCTAAAAAGCTGCAGGCCACTTTTGCCTCAGGTAAGGTCAGTGTTCATGATTCACCAATAAGAAAGAAATTGGACAAAAATGGCATCCATGGGAGAGTTCCAAGGACAACGTCACTGCTGAACAAAAAAAAACAAAAACACAAAGGCTCGCCTCACATTTACTAAAAAACATCTTGATTTTCCCCAAGACTTTTGGGCAAATATTCTGTGGACTGATGAGACAAAAATTGAACTTTTTGGAAGGTGTGCGTCCCATTACATCAGGTGTAAAACTAACACAGCATGTTATTAAAAGAACATCATAACAACATGGTGACTGTTTGCCGCCCCCCCAAAAGAAAATAACACAAGCCGCCACTGATGCTGCTGCCACTGAGCGCTCCCTGGATATAAAGGCACTGTGCATGGAGCACTTGTCATCCCTAGGGCAAGAATGGAGCAGTTTCTCCAGGTAACCAATCAATGTAGAGCAGCTGCTAGTAGCAACCAATCAGGTTTCAATGTTTAACCTGTAATAGTAAATGAAGACTGCTGGTTGGTTGTTATGGGCAAAAGATGCCCCTCTCGCTCAAATCTTCCCCGCTTGGCATCAGACATATACAGGTACATTCTACCCGCCCCCGGCTGTTCTGCATGCAGCCCCCCGATCTCTGGGCGGAGATTTCTGGCAGTCACAACTGGGGGTGGGCCCAGATGAGGGAGCCTCCCCCTTTGTTACTACAGGACTCAGCAGTGACATAGAGGTTGGAGGATGGGGACACAGCACACAGGGAGGGGGGGGGATAGACATCCAGCATGCATTGGGCGGCAGACAAATCACTTTTTTACTCATATACAGTATATACTGTGATCTCTATTTTGTAGAGCAGCACAGCATTTATTTTACTATCAGCACAAGTTGAAAACTTTAAAGCCTCAGGCACACTGGACGTTCTTAATGCTGCTGTTAGGGATATCTGGCATTTATTTTCTGCACCAGCTTAATGCGCCTAAACGCGTCGAGCAGTTTTTCCGACAAAACAGTGCTGCCAGAAGGGAAAGGGATCTAGGAGAGATGGCCAAACGTCCAGTGTGCATTGGGCCTACAAATAAATCATCACAAAAATTACTGGACTCCTTGCTGGCTTTTTAAAATTCATTCTAATGGAATTAGTTTGCTTGAAGTGCATAGAAGACAGCCTATCCATTTGAATGATATGCCACCCATGGATCACAGACACAGGGTATACATGGAATACTGCCTATCCATTCGGATCCTACATTATTCATGGATCACAGGCACAGGGGTCCTATGGAGCAGGCAGCTTACGTCCAAAGTCAAAGTAAGACATCTACATCAAGACCACACATACCCAACACATAGCTTGCCCCAGGTCATCAATATATAATGTGATAGCCAACTAGGGTTCAGTGTGGACAGGCAGGGGACCAGATGAGAAATAAGAACCTTCTCCAAAAATGTGAATACAAACAGTGTAGCGCTAAATAGTGAAACACCTCTGTATGCAAATAGGGGTAAAAGACACTAATGTGAAGATAATGGTATAACACCCAATAAATGTGAAAAAATTCCGCTGACATAAAACATATCATAAACAGTGGACCAAAATAAAATAGTGCACAAAAAATAAGAACATTGAAGTGCATACAAAAGAAAAAGTTCACTGTAGAACAATGAAGCAACACAAATTGTGCATGTCCAAAAACATAAACACCATAGTCCAAAAAGTGCCAACAGTGAAAAAATCCACTTCCGGAGATGATGGAAAGCTAAGATTTTTAAAAGCAATACCAAATGGAGTGGCTCAGACATATGTAGAGAACTTCAAACGCAGTTGTCAAATGGGAGGGTGGAATACTCTTACCAGATGTGGTGGACACACATACCGTACGTACGGCAGTGGGTCTAATAGGCTCTGAGCGCTGACTCCTAGCACTCTGGTGGAGTAGAGCTGCAGAGGCCAGACGGAACAGAAGGATGGATCCCTGGGCTCCAAACCTTATGATCAGATGACGTTCTCCAAAAATATTACCTCAAAATGTCTACACCAAATATCCATGTCTATGCGTGTTTTAGGTATTGTGTTTCCTTTCCATTAATGCAATCGGATCCAGGGAAAAGCAGGCTTTACAAAGATTGCAAAGTGTGTAAATTCCTTGAACTTGCTCTGTCTTCCACTTGGGGCCCCCGAGCTATCACAGTGGGCTCCCTGATTTCATCTTTGATATGTATAAGCCGCCAGTCACCCGCTGTGTCTCAGACTCTGCCTTAGATTTACCAGCGAGGAAAAAGTCTGCGGGAGGAGATCAAAGGACCATGACAGATCTGCTCTCCTACCCCAGGTTTTGTTTGGAAGTGTCCAGGAGCTAAGGAGAAGGCTCGCTTACCACTGAGAAACATCGTTTCAAAGAAAGAAGGTGACTTACGCTCTTAGACTAATAATTTAGCATTTGACTTCGATTTGTTTAAAGAAAAAACATTTCGGTGTGGTCTTTAAAGGTAGACTACCATCTGACATGAAAGCACAATATCACTTTGGGACTGTTGCAAAACAAGAAGAAGACCCCATGGTTACTTAACTATATTATATTAGGTTGCACACTGTGTTAATACAAATGAATAATTGAAATATGAAGCAAATAAAGGATGCACTGATACATTTTCTCTTTTTATTCATATGACAGACCCAGCCAGGAAAGGGGCTTTTGGAAGTGAATGCAGGCTAGCCTCTTGTGGGCCCTGCCGTTGGAGGGGTCTCTATTCTTTGGGAGGTGTGTGCCTAGGGGGACCTTTGGAGTAGTTTAACTTTGGATTCAAGTCCATGTGTCCCCGAAATACACAGACTCTAGGAACTGGAGGACCCAGATATATATTTGGGGCCTCTGTTTTTTGTTGGGGTATAGAACCAATGGGCCAAACCAGCATTGACTGCTTCAACCCCCTCCTAGACTCATAAACTCAAAGAGGAACATTATAATCAGCTCAAAACAACCTGACGCTTGGGTGTCCTGTTGTTATGTGTAATCTGTTTAGTAAGGTGCAAAAATAGAAAGAGGTAGCATGGCCACCGCACACGTCACCTGGCCCTAGTGGTAAGCAAGTAAAAGCAGCCTCAGCTCGATTCAGCCAGGCCATTTCTCCAACATGTTTCACCCCACCCCCAGGGCTTAATCATGGAAGGTCTGATGGTGGCAACAGTACCAGCCATCAGCAGACTCTCATCTCCATGATTAAGCCCCAGGGGTGGGGTGAAACCTGTTGAGCACATGGTCTGGATGAATTGAGCTGAGGCTGCTTTTACGTGGTTACTACTCAGGCCGAGGGAGGTGTGTGGCGGCCGGGCTACCTCTTTCTATTTTTGAAGCATGTTTTGGGTCTGGGCGAACCTTTTCTCAGCCTGCAGCCTCACTGGTCAGCGGCATCCAACCCACCGGACCGTAATAGCCTTAGCGGGGACTCTCAAGCATTTATTAAGAGTCACACTGTTTATTAAGGTGTAATGTGTTTATTGTTAGTATAATGTGTACCTGTGTTTGCCGCTCCAGGCTAGGTGTGAAGTGTCTTTCTCCCATTGTGTCATTTCCCCATTGTGTGCCTCCTAGATGTGAATTCTCTTTGTTAATCGAGTCACCTATTTTTTCTGTCTATTGGCTAATTCCTACAGGATGTGATCAGTCTTGTGTCAACTTTACCTCGTTACCTAACCATTGTGGGATGTTTACCCCAATGTGTAATATTTGTTTTTATTTTTCATGTGGTGATAGCCCCTATTCTTGAAGTGTATAAAAACCTGTATTTCTGTTCAATAATGTCATTCCTTTGGTTTTACCTCAGCATCTTGTCTGTGTACGATGCTTGTGGTAAGGGGCTGGTATTAGCTATTGGTCTGCTGAACGGTTTGGAGGGCAGGAGGCAGCATTTGGCGGAGGCACCCAGTCGGGGTGCCAGGAGGTCTGTCACAATTCATACTGCCCAGAAGGCATATTACCTGGACCATGCAAGGTTCAGGTAATATGTTTTCTGAGCTGGCCACTGTAGTAAGGTTTTAACCTTTGTAAAGTAAACTGCAGGGGAAGACTGGGTCAAGCAGCAGAGGAATTTTCCTTCTATGCCAGTACAAATAATACAGGTCAGGCTGATGCCCTGAGTAGAGATGGTCTCCTTTAGAGACATTGAGAGTGAGACCTGCAGAAGAGGTATAACTAGAACCTTCAGGAAAAAAAGAAGCCATGAAGGGCCTCCCTGACTGCCGGGGCCCTTTCCATTGGTCAATGGGGCCCTTCTCTCTGGGCCCAGGGCCCTTCCCACTGATCCCATGGACCTTTACTCCTGTTGCAGGGCCCTTTATAGGCCCCAGTTCACACTGTGACACATAAAGTCGCATAAGAAGTCAAAACACATTAATTTCAATCGGTGCTGTCTTAATCAATGAGACTTAAATTGCAGTGATAAAAAAAAAGATTACTGCACTACATTTCTGCAACCTTTGTGCAATTTGACTGCCATAGACTGCAATGACAAATCACAAAAGTCGCAAGAAAGTTTCAAACAAGCCGCAAGGAAATTGCAAGCAAGTCGCAGGACTTTGGATTTGCAACAGTGTGAACCGAGCCTTACGATCCCACAGTGCCCCCCCCCCCATGATGGTGGAACACCAGGGCCCAGTCGCAAGTGTGACCTTTTCCACCCTGGTAGTTCTGCCACTGACCTGCAGTCAGTAGATATCTACTGTACATGCAAACCGCTCACACCTACGATCCCAGCACCTGGCCACACCAACTCTTCTAACAGTGACTTTCTTTAGAACTCCAACATTATGTGATAAATTCAGAGAGCTGCAAAGTAAGTAGTTGGTGATGGAAAGCTAAAGTTATCCAACTGTGTTTGATTTATTCCATTTTCTAATTGTTTGTGAGGTTGATGATTGTTTTTTCGACTGCAGTAACAGGAAAATTGGAAAATTTGAGAACTTGAATGAATTTTTGACAACAAATGAGTTTTTCATAGTACTTTTCGAACATTTGCCAAGTCAATCAATGTACTGAGAATTATCATATAAATGTTTATACAAGTGTTTGTACACAAATTTACTAGTTTGGCTAACTTAAGATGGCAAGTCTGAACAGGGAGTAAGCAGGTAGTTTCATTAGGCTTACCATCTGTTACTAACTGGAAGCCTCTTTCTAAGTGAGATCTGAAGGAGACATCTCCACTTCTCTAAATTTGGCTCTGTGCCAACACGACAGAACATGTTCATTCGACTTAAAGTGGAGTTCCAGTCATTTTTTTTTGTTCATTAAAAAGTCACCAGCTACAAAAACTGTAGCTGCTGACTTTTTTTGCACTCACCCCAGCTGTGGCCTCCCCTTGTCCTCCCTTAGCGGCGCCGGCATCTCTACTATGGGCACCTGGCTGTGACAGCTTGCAGCTTCACAGTCAGGTGCCTACTGCGCAAGCCCGAGCGGTGCTGTGCTCTGTGACTGGTCCCAAAATCTTCTAGGACCTGTCATGTGTCCCAGAAGACTTTGGGAAGGAGAACTTCTGCTTCCAATTGCCTAAGGCCACCAGAACGGAAGTGGGAGCGGGTACCTGTCAAAATTGGGTACCTGCCCCCGCCCCCTCCCGACAGCTCCATTTTACAAACAGTAGCCAGGGAGGAGGCCTTAAAGCGGAAGTTCCACTTTTGCGTGGAACTCCGCTTTAAGATATGGCTAAAAAAACTGTATTTAGACATCCCCTCCCCTCCTCAAATAATCAAGTTCAGATGTTTCTAGCAAAGGGCAATGTTAATGCTAAATACAAAGATATATTCGTCAGATGTGCACTTCCTTGTGGGAATAGTTTGGTGAAAATCCTTTTCTGTTCCAGCATGACTGTCCCCCTGTCTACAAAGCCAGCTCCATAAAGACATGGTTTGATGAGTTCAGTGTGGAGGAACTTGAGTTTCCTTCATAATTGCCCTGACATCAACCCTACTGAACACCTTTGGAGTGATTCGTAAGCCAGGTTGTCTAGTCCAGCTCTACACATTCTTTTTTGGCTGAATGGACACATATTCCTACAGGCACACTCCAAAATTTTGGTAAAGGCTTCCCTGAAGAGCAGAGGCTTTTATGGATACACAGGAAGGACACAACATATTAACCACTTAGCGTCTTCCCGTCCGCAGTACATTGCGTCACTGCCTACTTCAGGGCGCGATTATACATGTCCCCTGCCCAGCATCTGCTGTGATTGCATACAGTGAGAGTCTGTCAGCAAGTCATGGCCAATGATTTACAGACGGTGCCATTAATGTGAAAAAAAATGATATAAATTTAATTTGGGTACAGTGTTGCATGACTGCTCAATCACCAGGTAAAGTAGCGCAGTGCTAAAAAGCAAAAAAATGGCCTGGTCATGAAGGGGGTACAACCTTCCTGAGCTGAAGTGATTAATGACCACTTTTTTTGAATGGGATGCTCAACAAGTTCACATATCTACAGTAATATAAATAGAAAGTGAATAGCATAATGTTTTGAGTGCCAACATCTCTAAAATTCTTCACAATACACCATTCTAATCATAGTGGGACATTTTTAAGCACTACGCTCAGTTGATGAATTTAAAAGAAGTACACTTTATATAAATCGTAATCGTTAAAATGTCACAGGCTGCAATAAAAACAATGGCTGACACCGTGTTACATTTATTAGAAACATAGAAAAGTGATGGCAGAAAAAAGACCAAGAGGTCCATTAAGTCTGCCTCATTTTTTTTGAGTTATACAGTATATGACTTTTTCTTGTTTTTATTTTTTGTTAACTTTTTTGTCTGAATATAGATCTATGTATGTCCTAATCATGTTTGAATCCACTTACTGTTGACTGACTCACTGCCTCTGCTGGAAGTCTTCCAAGCATAGACTATTCTTTCAGTAAAATAATACATTCTAAGATTGGTTTTGAACTTTCCTCCTGCTAGTTTGAGATCATCCCCCGTGTTCTTGATCTTGGCTTCATATTGCCCTTCTGAACTTTATCCACCCTCTTGATGTATTTCAATGTTTCAATCATGTCACTCCCTTCTCTCCTCCAGACTGTATATAAGTTTATGGAGCCTCTCCTGATATGTTTCCATATGTTTCCCTCAGACCTTTCACCATTTTTGATGCCCACCACTGGACTTGTTCTACCTCATCAATATCTTTTTATAACTGACCAGTAGAAGTAAAAAAAAAAATACAAAGAGCGTGTGGTTAGTAGGAGGAAGGATAGTGCCTCATCACTGGAACTGGTGGGAGGAATAGTGTCCAATCATGATGTCAGTGGAAGAAATACTGCCCTATCCTTGGTGTTAGTGGGAGGAATAGTGCCCCACTACTGGTGTCAGTGGAAAGAATGGTACCTCAACCTTGGAGGAGGAATATTGCCTCATATCAGTGGGAGGAATAGTGACCAAAGGAACATATGAAGGCAAATAAGGGCAAGCAAATGGCCATATCCGGCCCGTGGGCCACAGTTTGGAGACCACTGATATAGAGGAATGAGAACCTGACAATTATGAAGCATGGCAATTATAAGTAAATCAGCATATCCAAAACTAGGGTCATCAGTTTGAATCCCAGCCACGGCACTACCTGCACGGAGTTTACATGTTCTCTCTGTTCCTCCGTGGGTTTCCTCCAGATACTCCAGTTTCCTTCCACATTCTAAAGACATGCTGGTATGTTAATTGGCTCCTATCTAAATTGGCCTTAGTATGTGTATGTAATATGAGTTGTGAACCTTATGCAGCCTACACATGGTCCGACTTTTCGACCGGACTTGTCTGACGGACGCCGACGGACCAAATCCGGCGGACAATCCGACCGTGTGTGGGCTTCACTGGACCTTTAGCGGACTTTTCCAGTCGCAAATCTGATGGACTTTAGATTTGGAACATGCTTCAAATCTTTACGTCGTAACTCCGCCGGACCCAGAAATCCGCTCGTCTGTATGCTAGTCCGACGCTAGGGCAGCTATTGGCTACTGGCTATCAACTTCCTTATTTTAGTCCGGTGTACGTCATCACGTACGAATCTGTTGGACTTTGGTGTGATCGTGTGTAGGCAAGTCCGTTCGTTAAAAAGTCCGTCGGAAGTCCGTCAAAAGTCCGCTGGAATGTCTGTTGGACAAGTCCGGTCGAAAAGTCCGCCCGTGTGTACGCGGCCTTAGATTGTAAACTCCTTGAGGACAGGGACTGATGTGAATGTACAATATACACTATATGTAAAGCCCTGCGTAAATTGATGGTGCTATATAAGTACCTGTAATAAATCAATAAATACATATTATGTTGCAGTAGTCCCATTTAGAATGAGCCCAACACATTTAAAAAAACCTTTATCAGGGGCTGGAGATAAACCTTATTTAAGTACAGTGATACAATTACACATAAGCCAAGCATAAAAACAGTCCCAGTTTAGACCAAGGAATACCAGAGGTGACCGCAGTAGGAGCAAAGTACACAAAAGGATCAAAAGAGCGCCAGTAAGAGGTGACCTCAATGGTGTGTATAATAACATGAATTCCATGGTTCTGAGTCCTTCCTAACAGATTGGATCAGAGCGCTGACTCCATGTTATTATACATATATACTATTGAGCTCACTGTTTACTAGCGTGCCTTTAACCCTCTTGAGAACCAGTTGTTCTCTCTATCTAAAATCCCACTGTCTTCGAAAAATGTCTTAACCTGTAGGGATCCACTGTTCTGCTATTGCTCACCTAGTTCCGCACCACCATCTTCATCTCTGGCTTTATCAGGAGCCAGCTGTGTCTCCTGGGTTCTTATACATAAGAAAAGATGGTCCTCAACTCCTTGCTTGCTCTTTAAAATCTTCAAAATGTATTGGTTCTCCATTGAGGACAGACAGCAGATGTAAATGCTTTTCAGCCTTGCGGGCCTTGTTCACTACTTGTTCTTATACATAGCTCCCTAGTGAAGCACATGCACAGTAGTGTGTCATCAGGGGGCCAGGTGCAAGAATCAGGAAGTGATAGATTCCCTCTTGATGATGCTCTATGGTACATATACTGTGGCGTACACCAAGGCCTCCTGAGATGAGTTACATAAGCTGCCAGGATCTGATTCCCCTGCTGGTGGCACTGTGTTTTTTCAGAGCAGGAAGTTGTAAATCTGGTGCCCTCCAGTGGGTGTCTCCCAGCAGCCAGCAGATCCCAGTAATCAGTCTCCACCTGATGCTGGCTACTGGGAGGGTATTTAAGTCCCTCTTTTGTTGATTGCCATTTATCCTGCTCTTGCTCCTGATCTTGATCTTGCTCTAGCCCTGCATCCGGTACTCTGCACCCAGCTGCCTTACATCTGCTCCCCTTGTCTCTGAACTCAGCCCCGATTCCCCCCCTCCTTGCAACTCTGGTGTTCCCTGTCACGTGTTCTTCATCTTGCAATTATATTGTACTGTGCATATTGTATATAATTAGTTTGTTAGGCTTCCTGTTACTTAGTTAGGTATTTTAGTTATATGGTTGTAGTTCACTTGTATCTTCACGTTTGCTTGTTTCCTGTTCGGTGTGTGGATGTGTTTTGTTTTAGTGTTAATAAATTTACTGTACTATATATAGTCTGGTCTTAGTTTCTAAGTGTAGGTACGCAAATCTGGCCACCCTTGCAATTGATTCCTGACATACTGTAAGCATTCTAAGAGGCTTGGGGGTAGTTGACACATTATTCGCACCAAAGCAAGAATCCAATAATTGAGGCGATATGTTCCTCAAAAAAGGTATCAACAATAATACAAAATAAGGTTTGGCGTGTTGTGGAAATTCTATTATGTGTGTTTTATTGATTGTTGTCATCTGTCTCCCTTTGTCTGATTTAACCAAGGAGCGCTCTAGCAGAGCGCACTTGGGTTGAATCGGGACCAGCGGTAAAACCCGTCAGTATGAAAACCTTCTCATGGGCTTGGAGACGTGTTCTGTGTGTGTGTGGGCATTTGCTGGTTTGTAAGTATCAAGCGCAATGTGCTGGGCTTCTTGCCTTCTGTTTATGCACATTAGAGAAGCAGAGTCCGCATAAGGAAAGAAACATATTATTATATCTCTGTTGTGGCTACGCTATCCCTTTTGGATACATATCTGCTTTAATAAGAGGGCATTGATATATGCCTTGTTAATATACTCGTACCGTAGATTGACAACACCAGTAGCAATGTCCCCACAGATCTTCTCAAGCCTGGAAGAAGAATGATCTTACTAGATACTGTTTACTCTGAGCAGTATTGAGTGGGCTCCATGCTGACTAAGATGGTGGATGTGGCTGGGCGAAGAGCGTTGTACATGCCTCAAGTGGATGTCAAGTGGATGACATGCACTTCTCCCTCCCACTCCTGTGGATGCCCTCCCCTGTAGTGTGATTTCCTGTGATGTCATTTCCTGTGTTGTCATTTTGTATGGAGGAAGTCATTGGCTGTTGGGGCCATGACTTCCTGTTTGTCACTTCCTTTTGCTGTACATGAATAAAAGCCAAGAGCCTGTGCCCAGGAGAGGCAGATGAAGGAGCGATGGAGCTAAGATGGTGACTATGTCTGTTTACTGGGGGGAAATGCGGGAAACATGGATTAAAATCCCAGATGCATTATACTGAAAGCACAGGTGAGATTGATTACGTATAGCGTATAGTGAAATCTCCACGTCAGGTGCTATCATCATAAAGAAAATTCCAAATAAACCATTGAAGAATATAAAAATAACATTTAAAACTTCTTATGTTGCCACCAAACAACAAAACCAGTAAAATAAATCCAAATGAATCAATAAAGTCCCATCCACCAGTGTGTGAAAAAGTGTTTTTAATGCAAATGTATATTTCTCCACTTCTTCTCATCTGACAGTGTTTTTCCACCCCATGTGCCACTCCAATGCACTCACCACAATATGGCGCCCCCCTAGTTAAAAGTAAGGTCAAAATCGCTTAATACAATGGATTAGATATGCTGTCCAGATAATGATGGATCCACCATTCTACTCCATCTCCAGAGATGCTTTTTATAGCTCCTAATGGGACAGATAATGCACACTGGAAAAAATGAAGATTCTCATAATGAAGTAGTTATTGAAAAAGGATAAGATTGTTCCCCAACAATATAAAATTAACGCTCACATTTTAAGGTGCCCAGTCCCCGACACCAATACAATCGGCCTGTTTAATATGTTCTCGCCATCACTCTGCTCGCGGGAGTGGGCGTGCATTCCAAAGTGCAAAGTGACATCACCGTAAGGTCCAGATATGGCGGTCACTGTCATGGTTATGCAGTAATGTTTGTCTGTTTTACCTCTCCATGTGTTGAGATTAAGAGGCCAGCCACTCTCACCTAGCTGCTTAAGTAAACTCTCCTCAAAGCATTGCTCCACCCCAGCCCCTATGAGTGAACTCTATATTAACCTGTGCACTGCAAGCCAGCTCTACTGATCAATATTGTGTGTTTTGGCTTCCATGTGCTCATTGCTCTGTTTTCTACATCTGATCCTGTTTACCGATCTTGGCTTGTTCTTGACTGTCCTCGTCTGCTTCATATCCCGACCTTTGGCGTGTTCCTTGACTATCCCTATCTGCATGTTGCCCTGACCTTTTGGCTTATCTCCTGACTATCCTTTGTGGTTACAGTCTGCTGCTTCCTCTCTACCTTCCTGTACTCTACTGTGAGCGTGAGCTGGGAGACCCTGGGGGCCGCGATCTGGAGCCAGACTGCAGCGAAGTCCATCCCCACCATCAGGGGCCCTGGTGAACACCCGCTTGCTCTTAGATTCCGCACCCTGAGAAATCTCATGCTCTAGCTCCCAGTGTGATCCGTGTTGGTGCTCCAGGGTACCTGCTTTCCTGGACCACCCAGGGCTCCATCCGCAGCAGCCAGCCATAGGGTTCACGACCTTGGGGTGCACTTCAGACCCCCACGGGGTGCATCTGTCTGCTGGACTCAGGTGACCTGACAGTCACGTTACTGCCTCTACATGTTTCGCTGAACCTCAAAAAAGGTAGTTAAAAAAAGGGTTGGGGGGGGGTGAAGGTCCATTTTAGTTGACTGCATTAGGTGCCACGCTTAGCTACAACACGTGATGGCGTTATGTGGTGCCAGTCATTTAGAATTGCACATCAACTTACAAATAGAGTAGATGCCTGTTGAACAATGCTGAAGTACACCGCAATACATATACCATTCATTGTTGTGCACTGCCTTAAAAAAACAAAATTGGTACAGGTCCATCCCTCGGCACAAGAGTTTGCCTATAAAGCAGCTACATCTAACTATGCTATCTTGCCAACTCGTATATCAGGAAAATCTTGACTGTTCGCTGCACGTGGAAACATTGGCTAAAGATGAAAAGCTTCTACTCTGACTCAAGGGTACGAAATGCCTCATACTTTTGATTAAAAATGTTTTCATCAATTAGGGATTGAATTTTATTGCTCATTAGGGTGATAGATAGGGTTTGCTGGTGGGGATTTGTTACGCAGACATCAATGCAGCTCGCACAGTTAGGGATTAATTCCTCTCTCCCGGAATGATATAATCCCCCCTCGCTTTTATTAATGATCTTTTTCTGTAGTGTTGACCTAAACAATTCGTGAAACGTTTCCTATTTCTTATAGGATGACAGCCTTAATGTTGCTTGCGGTCGGACTGCTGTTTTATCTTCGTGGATGGCGCCGAAGCTCTGAACTCTTAACAGCTGCGTCGGCAAATGGTTTCATTTATTTTTCACACGCTAGCATAACGCTCGCCGACTGGTAAACTTTTCAATGTTTTGGTTTTTTTTTTGTTTAGACTAAATATTTAAAGAGGAATTATAGTCTTTTAAAAGTATTTTTCAGCAGTATAAGATCAGGGGTCTCCAAACTTTTCAGTATGAGGGACACGTTGTATGTTTCACAAATTAAAAAATAAAAAATCAGTATTATAAATGAACAAATAAGATTTAGAGAATGAAAAAAAGCATTCCAAGAAATAACCACATCAGAAGTCCCTAACACCCCCATCACAGTAGAGGTCCTCCTTCCTATCAAGGGGACAAACAGCAGCGCCTTCTAATCCCGCGTACACACGATCGGATTTTCCAACAACAAATGTTGGACGTGAGCTTGTTGGCGGACTGTGTGTACGCTCCATCGGACATTTGTTGTCGGACTTTCCGCCAACAAATGTTCGCTAGCAGGTTCTCAAATTTTCCGCCAACAAATGTTTGTTGTCGGAATTTCCCTATTGTGTGTACACAAGTCTGTCGGACAAAAGTCCACGCATGCTCGGAATCAAGTACCAGCCGGAAGCTCTCGGTCTTGTAAAACTAGAGTTCGTAATGGACATATCACGTACCCCCGCTAATCCTTCACACCACATGTCTCCCCATCACATCAGAGCACCACCCCCCTAATCATCCACACCACATCTCTCACCATCACATCAGAGCACCCCCCAATCCTTCACACCACATGTCTCACCATCACATCAGAGACCCCCCCCAATCCTTCACACCACATGTCTCACCATCACATCAGAGTACCCCCACAATCCTTCACACCACATGTCTCCCCATCACATCAGAGCACCCCCTAATCCTTCACACCACATGTCTCCCCATCACATCAGAGCACCACCCCCCTAATCATCCACACCACATCTCTCACCATCACATCAGAGTACCCCCGCAATCCTTCACACTACATGTCTCCCGATCACATCAGAGCACCCCCCCAATCCTTCACACCACATGTCTCACCATCACATCAGAGCACCCCCCAATCCTTCACACCACATGTCTCACCATCACGTCAGAGCACCCCCCCAATCCTTCACACCACATGTCTCCCCATCACATCAGAGCACCCCCCAATCCTTCACACCACATGTCTCCCCATCACATCAGAGCACCCTCCAATCCTTCACACCACATGTCTCCCCATCACATCAGAGCACCCTCCAATCCTTCACACCACATGTCTCCCCATCACATCAGAGCACCCCCCCAATCCTTCATACCTCATGTCTCCCCATCACCTCAGAGCACCCTCCAATCCTTCACACCAAATGTCTCCCCATCACGTCAGAGCACGCCCGCAATCCTTCACACTACATGTCTCACCATCACCTCAGAGCACCCCCCAATCCTTCACACCAAATGTCTCCCCATCACGTCAGAGCACCCCCGCAATCCTTCACACCACATGTCTCCCCATCACATCAGAACACCCCCCAATCATTCACACCACATGTCTCCCCATCACATCAGAGCACCTCCTTCACATCAGAGCACCCTCCCACCCCCATAATTTACATCATATCCTGCTATTCACATCAGAGTCCCCCTCCACATCAGATTCCATTATTACATCAGAACACCCCCGCCCCTCCCAATCCTTCACACCACATGTCCCCCCATCACTTCAGAGTTCCCCTTTAGCATCAGAAGCCTCCCTTTACATCAGAGCACCCCGCATCCTTTACATCACATCCCTCTATTCAAATAAGAAGCCCCCCTCCACATCAGAGTCCCATATCACATCGGAGAACCCCCCAATCCTTCACACCACATGTCCCCCCATCACCTCAAAGTGTTCCCCTTTCATATCAGAAACCTCCCTTCACAACAAGGGCATATCCCCCCTTCTTCACATCACATTCTTCTGTTCACATCAGAAGCCCCCCATCACATTAGTGTCCCCTCTTCTAACATCAGAGTTCCCTCTGTTCACATCAGAAGTCCTCCATCAGAGTCCCCCTTTCACATCCAAAGTCAAGTCCAAATCTGTGTTTCGCTAACAGAAGTAGAAATATCTTCTCTGCCACTGTAGACCATCTTTTTCAGATGTCCTTCGGCTCTGCCTCCAGCCAAGGAAAGAATAACAGTCATTGGAACGACTAAGTTGGCTTTGTGTTATCTTTATGGAGTCTGGCAGTTCTACTCTGAACTCACTTTTTTTAAGAAGCGTACTCACCAACACAACACATACATTATGGGGTTTTTTTGGGAGTTTTTTTGCACTCTTGTCTGGAAACAAGATTAGCATT
>JBBDGP010005309.1:0-37500 GCA_037952835.1 Lithobates septentrionalis
GTCATGCGACATGAGCTCCCAATGTCGGAGCGTTTGTCGCACTAGTGTGAACCCGGCCTCAATGTCGATAGTGGCTTCCGATCATGTGACCATCATGACAGCCAATTACAGTGGTCACATAATCAGCGATCCCTCCTGGGCATTAAGAAGTTTTAAAGGCAGGAAAGGGTTAATGAGGGGATAGCGCAGTGGGGGTGGGGACAAGGACCCTGTGAGACTCTCCAGCAGATCTTAGAATCAGCCATGACACGTTCTCCTCAGAAACTTCTAAAAGGTAAGAAATATATATATAAAAAAATCAGTATGCTGTGTGAATGGGAACACTCGTGATCCCCATGGATAAGCTCTGGTGGGCGGAGTGAAATGTGTTGGGGGCATGGCCTGGTGGGAGTTCAAGCAGAGACTGCCCCCCGCTCCGACAGGTGCCTGACTAACCCTAAGCAATGCTGTTTTCCCAGCACCTGGGTGTGCATAAGGCATTCTTATTTGATGCTGCAAAATCAGAAGCTCGCCATGGGCATTATCAGCATACGGCCAGAGCAGCAGTTATCAGATGTCAAGGGAGGTCTCCTTAGGGCGGAAGTGTCCTCTAAGTCAGCGAAGTAAAAGAGGAGGGAAAAATCAAATGTTTATATGAAAGCCTGCATGATTAACGATTTATCATATTTATTTTTTGCATAATGGCCCCTGCACACAGCCACAAGGATATTGCGCAGTATGGAAGAGCATACAGGACCCGTGTAAATTCATCCCCAGGAGCTGCATTCAGCCACCCATAGAAAGCGGATGCAGCATACAGACATGTACACCACTGGATGCAGACATTCTGGGAGTTACTAAACTGGAGAGCGCAAAATCTGGTGCAGCCGTGCATGGGAGCCAATCAGCTTCTAACATCAGCTTGTTCAATTAAGCTTCGACAAAAAAAAAAAAAAACAAACAAACCTGGAAGCTGATTGGTTTCTATGCACAGCTGCACCAGATTTTGCACTCTCCGGTGTTTGCAAATCAACCCCTTTCACACTGACAGCGCCCACTGCGAGCGCTAAAACGAGCGGTGCTTTAGCGCTAACGCAGGCGCCTTTCGGCTGCTAGCGGGGCGGTTGTAACCCCAAAAGAGGGTTGAAAACTCCCATTTTAAGGCGCTTTGGAAGTGCTGCCCATTCATCTCAAAGGGCAGGGCGTTTCGGGAGCACTAAAATACAACGCTTCCAACCCACCCCCCCAAAGATGCTGCTTGCAGAACTTTTGGTAACGTCCCACAAGTCCACCGCCCCGGTGTGAAAAGTCACTGCAGTGAATGGAAAGTGGTTTTCAGGCACTTAGCAGAGGTTATTTCTAGCGCTAAAGAGCCAGAAAAGCGCCCCGGTGTGAAAGGGGCCTTAGTATCCAGGGGTCTAAGTGTGAGCGCATAGCGTCATGTCCGCACACAGCCACATTCTGTAATAGCTTTATGTAACACAGCAGATGGGGCTCCAGGGGAGGATTTTACAGCGGTTCTCAATGCTCTTGCACACTGTACACCCACCTTGTGTCTGAGCCCCAAATCCAGACCCGACTTTTTTTTTTTTTTTTTTTTAAGGGAAACACTAAGGCCGGGTTCACACTGGAACCGGCTACGGATCGCACAGGAGCGCTGTCCATCCCTGTTCCCAATTTCAGGGACGAATCAGGGCCGATTCCATGCCTGAATTCAGCCCTGAAACGGAGCCAAAGACGCACAGCGTTCCTGTGCAGAGCGCTCCGCAGCTGCAAAGAAGCTATGTGAACCGGCTCCATAGGGAGCCAGTCATATTCTCCTGCTATGCGAATTGGATGTGGAAATCCGCATAGGTGTGAACCCGGCCTCAAGCTGAAAAATCCCAACTATCATCCTCATCTTTGGGGCCTATTGCTACATCCTGGAGGGGAGAGAGAGAATGGGCAACCAATCCGCTTCCTTGTTTAATTTTCTCAGAATAAAAGATGAGGTCTGATTGGACAATTTCTGTACTTTTGTGGAAAACTATTTCCCCTCCAGTTCTTTCTAAATCCCATAATTTAAATGAGATCTTTAGGCCCTCGTTCAGGTGTGGCGAATTTCTCCGTGCCTCGTGCAGGGATGTCTTTTACCGGCACAGTGATACACGGGTGCTGCATGCATTCCTGTGCCAGGGTCATTTTTAGTCTATTGGGACACAGCCGTTGTGCCCCTATAATGACATGTGGGTCCCTAAACTCACCCTGTGTGCGTTCAGGGACCTGCATGTTATAGAGGGGCAGTGTTCTATCATGGTCACGTGATTGTTTTATAGTATGATATATGCAAAGAGAGAATATAAAAATACTTATAAATATAACATTTATTAAAGATAATGACAGATAAAGAAAATATTACAAAAATTCTTAACTGAAGATGCTGTTTTTCGCCATGGAGTCCTATCTCCACATGCAGCATGGCCATCGAGCAGCTTTAGACACATACCTGATGGCAGTTCTGGGTGAGACCAGCCTTGTCCAGCTTGGGCTGTGGTAGATAAGGCTAGTATGTGAGTAAATGACCAATCATAGAGACGAAAATGGGCTCAGCCACATCCTGGTCAGTAAAAAAAAAAAAAAAAAGGGACATTCCTTTGGTGTAAGGTAAAGCCATGCTTATGGTCTCCTTAACCAAGATTTGGAGGCTTAGAATTCATTAGTGAGCCATAGTAATAGGGAAATTTCATATTTCTTTATCACCCAGTAGATTAAAAGAGAATGCATGTAGCATGGGAAGACTGCCCTACATGGGACACGTAATGTAGCGGGGTGGTTCACTATGTTAATACCATGTACAAGTGCTGGACAGGAAGTCAGTTATATGTCCAAAAACATCTCCCTCAAATATCCTATTTAAAAGTGAATTAAGAAGCTATTGCCTCATGTTGTCATACTTATCTCTGCTTTCCAAAAAAAGGGAAGAAAAAAAAAAGTGCAGTAAATTACTGTCAGTTCCTCCCCTGCCAAAAGCCCAATTTGTGGACATTCCTGTTGTGGAGCTCAGTTGATTCTGCCCTCGGTTCTGTGAGCATGCCTATAAAAGCACTTTTGTTTGAGTTCTATCGTTAACAGGAGACTTGACACGCCCCTCACACTGCATTTTATTGACGGCACATACCTATTACTGAGCTCAGTTTCTACCTCCCCCACCTGCTCTTAGTACACCTGAGCTCAGTATTCAGATATATGTTACAGGCAGTCCTGCCAAAACACTGTTAGTCTCCTGAGCATAGCGTTCAAACAGCAGTGGGGGTGGGGTCACGCATGCAGCATGCTAGCTCAGCATCTATAATAATGGGACAAGGTGCTACATGTACATTGTCTCCTGGGGTTCAAGAGCAACATAGAAATCTCTGGTGTGATGAGTTCAAATTGGGAACCTTTTAGGCCCGATTTATATAGCTGGTTAGCCGTATACACAAGATTAGAATGGCAGGTGCATGGGCATAGCAGCGGCCACTCAGCCTATGTGAGCTGAGCTAATGACAAGCTGACCGCGGCTGCTGTTGTTTGCATGTAGCTGCAGGCCAAACAGTAATCTGACTGTGCCCAGGTCTCTAACCACAGGTAACCTAGTGAAGCGTGATTATATGCAAACAGAGCCGGCAGTGGTCAGTCTGTCATTAGTTTATATGGTTGTCTCCAAACTGTGGCCCTTTGCTTGCTTTTAAGCGGCCCTTGGAGGTATTAGTTCATCCAATGATGGAGCACAATTCTTCTCAATGACACCAATAATGGGGATCAATTCTTCTCAATGACACCAATAATGGGGATCAATTCTTCTCAATGACACCAATAATGGGGGACAATTCTTCTCAATGACACCAATAATGGAGGACAATTCTTCTCAATGACACCAATAATGGGGGACAATTCTTCTCAATGACACCAATAATGGGGGACAATTCTTCTCAATGAAACCAATAATGGGGGACAATTCTTCTCAAAGACACCAATAATGGGGATCAATTCTTCTCAATCACACCAATAATGGGGGACAATTCTTCTCAATGACACCAATAATGGGGGACAATTCTTCTCAATGACACCAATAATGGGGGACAATTCTTCTCAATGACACCAATAATGGGGGACAATTCTTCTCAATGACACCAATAATGGGGGACAATTCTTCTCAATGAAACCAATAATGGGGGACAATTCTTCTCAATGAAACCAATAATGGGGGACAATACTTCTCAATGACACCAAAGACGTGGCACCTTTGCTACTGCCATTGGCCTCCCTAAAGTCTTTGACTTGGGTTTAAGGCACAGTAATGGCGCAGTGGCAGTGCTGTGGATAACTTATCTGCTGCTCGCCCTGGGCTGGGAGGTGGCGATTGGTTCTCACAATCAAAGTAGCCTTCTCCTTGCTAGCTGCAGTGTAAAGGGGGGGGGGGGGGGGGGGGTGTTGCACTCTGTCATACATCTGTCATACATCGGAGCTGGAGTTCCGGGGCACCTAGGAAGATGGGACGAAGTTCTACATGTACATTAGAATCTGAATATTGCAAAATAGGAAAGAAAAAAAGACCCCTTCCAATGCAACATGGGAGCATTAGGATATGATTGGAGCTGGTAGGAGACAATTGTTTCTACCTAGAAGTCTGGGAACAGTCAGAAGAAAGACCTTTCAGGTTAACTTTAAATGTTTGGTGAGCTGTCAGCCACCAATACATCCTCTACAGCGGGGGGGGGGGGGGGGGGGGGGGTCCAAGCTTTATAAACAAAGGGCCAGTATACTGTGCTTCAGACTGGGGGTTGTCGGTGCCCTGCTGTTGGTGGGGGAGAGAGAGATGGTCATTTTTTTGGGGGTGGGGGGGGAAGAGAGAGCTAGTGCCCCATTGTTGGTATCAGTGGGAGGAATAGTGCCCCATCATTGGTGTCAGTGGGAGGGATTAGTGCCCCATCATTGGTGTCAGTGGGAGGGATTAGTGCCCCATCATTGGTGTCAGTGGGAGGACATAGTTTGGTGACCACTACCCTGTCAAGTGTGATCCAGATGTTCCTTTTTGATGCAGAAACCAATTTTCCAAAAAGCTTGAAATTTGCACTAATGGTCAGAAGAAACTATTGCATTGGCTGCATTATTTTAGCCACGTCAGCCATACACTGAGGAATATGACCACTGTGATTGGCTGTCACGGCAGCTTTCGATGATAAAGCGGTGACTGGGAACATAAAACTGAATTTGGGAATGAAATCCCTGGCTTTAAGTGACATTCCCGAGATTCACAGGTAAAGGGGGCGCAGGCTATCAATATGCCCCTCCAGAGAAATGCGTGCAATAAGGAACTCGCCGCTCTCCCAACCAGCCACCATAACATGCGAGTAAGGATCAGCTTCATCCTACATGTCTCTTCCAAGAAACCACGCCCCCTGCCACATTTCACCCCGCCCACCCAGCCTTAGTTATAGGGTCCAAGTTTATGACTAAGCCCTTTTGGGTGGGGTGAAATGCGCCAGTGGGAGTGGTCGGTGGGGACATGTAGGATGAAGCCGATCCTTACTCACATGTTATGGTGGCTGGTTGGGAGAGCGGCAGTTTTCTGAGCAGTCCTGAGCCCACAACAGAGGAGGCCCATAGATGTGTAGATGTAGAGGCCGGCTGTTACGGCTTTGCTGCCTCATATACTGTATGTGGTACTCTGGTGGGAAACCTGCTTGGTGGCCGTTGCCAGAGTCACAATATAAATTTCTAGTGGTCCCAATACTCAAATTGCCACCAATTATTCATCTATAACTAAACTGTTCCTTCCAGGATCAAAGACACGTAGAAGGCAGCAACAATCAGTCCTGCAATCTGAACAATCGGTTCCTGTACGATCGAGTGCTACAAGATGCGCCTTTGTGTAGCCAACGCCATAGGGATCTGTTCAGCCATCCTATATCTTGTCCTTAGTCCCGAGGTAATGTACTAAACCTGTAGCTCTGGTTTATGCAGATGCCAGTCAGCAATGGGTAAATCGTACTAGTAAGATATATAAATTGCCCGTGTGCCTCTAGCCTTGAAGTGGAACTACACCCATCAATGTACCTTCATCCCTCCAAAACCGTTACATTCAAAGGCATGCAGTGATTTTATAACTGGCCCAGTTGCTTGCGCTCGCCGCGAAAATGTAAAGCCAGCAAATGGCTGGTGTCACAACTGATCACATGTGCAGCACTGCAGATCAAACAGAGGCTAAAGCTTCGTACACACGGGGTGAGGGGCAGGAGACATTGACTGGTTCAATAAAAACCGGCCAACATTCATCCCGTGTGTGGCAGCTGGTTCAGTCGGCTTCTGTCGAACGTGCATGCTGGAAAACCATCGGCCGACTAACTCCAGATCAGCCAATGGCAGAGAGCGCTGACCTGAGTGTTTTTGGCAGGGAAGCCGCCCCCCTATTAGAACACAAGAGCTCAGCAGGGGAGAGCGCTGTACTAATGTCAGATTGTTAGTACAGCGGCTCCCACTGGAGCGGTCAGTTTTTTGTGTACTAGGGCATAAGATGGCAGCTTCCTTGGCTGTAAAGTACAGGAGGGTTTAGTTCCCCTTTAAAAAGCAGAGGCTCAGGAACCAGAACTGTTGTGTCCATGGTACTAATCCTCAGGCCGGGGTCACACCATTGCGCATTGGATGAGGGATCTCCGCAGGAGAATGTGAGCGGATCTCTACGGAGCCGGTTCACATATCTCTCATGCGGCTCCGGTGTGAATTTGCACGAGGGGGGGGGGGGGGGTCGCTGTGCGTCTTTTGGTCCATTTCAGGTCCAAATTCAGCCCAAAATTCAGGCTAAAAATCAGACCTGAAACGAACCAGGATGCACCGGACCCCAGCTGGGAGCCGCATCCAGTGTGAACCGAACCTCACTGTTATATGAAGTGTAAAAAAAAAAAAAAAAAAAAAGGCCCAGCAGGAAGAGGGTTAATCTCAGGGGACACAAAACTCTGCCAAGTTTTTACTGTTGTCACCTCTCTATCCAATATTAAAGGCTGGTTCACACCATGGCCGCCTGCGGCTCACAGTCGGGGTCCGGAGCGTTGAGGTCCAATTTCAGCCCCAATTTTTGGCTGAATCCGGACCCAAAACAGACCAAAAGATGTGCAGGACTCCTGTGCAAATCGCACCAGTACCGCAGCGGAAATGTGAAAGCCGGTCAAAATCTCCTGCTATTGCGAATTGGATGCGGGTTCCCGGAATCCAATTTGAAGTAGGAGAAGTAGGGGGAACAGATGCAGCATTCTAGACGAGTATAAAATGTTTGTCCGTTTTTTTTTTTTTTTTTTTTTGTTCAATCCCAAAAGGGGGCGACCAATTAAGTGCAATATTAAAAACATAAATTTTATTAAAAAAAGGCCAATGTGCAACTCGCATGTAAAAGAGAAAAGCAGGCATATCCAATTTATCATTTAGTATTATTTAATATTTCACTTAGATGGCGCCCCCTTGTGTTCTTTTTTCAGATTGACAGTTTGCTTCACTCTATGGGGCTGCAACTTCTTGCCATAAAAAGCCATTGACTATTATGGACTTTAATGTTGTGTATTGGGGTAGTACCCACCTCTTCCAGCACCATTTATATATTATACATTTTTTTTTCCCCAATCTCAAACTTCGCTTTTAAAAAAATAAAGTGCACACACATCTTCAGGAAAATGTGCATTTTTATTTTTTCCCTTCCACCGGAGGCTGCACAGTATTGCACCTGAGATTAGTGGATCGCAGACTCTTCCGTCGGCTTTCTGCTTGTACCGAAGAACGGGCTTTTAGTTGTAGAACTGGAGGAAGCGTCAATGGACTACAACAGTGGTGATTACCACACTTCACCGTTTCATTCAGAACTACAAGTCCATCTACCAATGTGGTAGTTTTTTCATTCACAGATCTCTGAATGATGGATGTGGCTGCGTGGGCAGAGCTCCGCCGATTTTAAAATGTGACAGCGGCTGCAGGGGAAAGGAACCCCCCACATTCTGTCACAGAGGGGTGCGGTTTGAGGGGTCATTTGCACCATGTTAAACACCCTAAAAATACAAGTGTAATATTTGTGTAAAAGATGAAGCTATCCTTTAAAAACGCTAGATTCCCACCTATGCATTTTTGCAGGCCACGTCTGCGTGGGCACGGCAGCCCATTCAAAAATGACTGTGCTGCCATGCCTGGGTTTCCAAAAAACCCACCTTTTCAAAAATGCAGCTGCAGGGAAATCACGTTGTCTTTTTGGCCATGCGATTTCCTTGTGGTACCTGCATATGCATTGTGATGCACATTTTTCACTGTGGGAATCGCACGCAGAAGTGCCTTTGTGTCGGTTGGGAGGGCTCTTTAGGAAAAGTAGGAAACATTCAACCATTAAGAAATATAAAAGACGTGCGATCTGGTCATATTTTATTAAAAAGCATTAACATATCTTACAAACAAAGTGTGCAAAACAAAAACTGAATTTGTGAGTAATTGCACTAAGCCACATGCAGAAACTTTACACTCCAAAAAACTACCTAAAAAGTTAAAGTTCTCCGAACATCAGAAGCCTTTAAAAAAAATGTCTTGGCGCTCTCACCGGCTTTGTATGCGGCAGAGCGCCAACTACACGGGGAAGAAGCCGATTAAACTCTGAAGAACGACTTCTCTTCTTCCACATGGTGAGGGGGGAGGGGGGCATTCAGTGATTCTTAGTCCTGAGCTCATTCTTTAATGCCATCACTTTACGAGCTAGCACGGTGCAAACTATTTCCTTTACTACATACATGCGGCTCCTGTCAGCGGATGAACTGTATACCTTCAGTATACAGCGCTGTGTTCCGACTGTGTTCTGTATAGGGACTTCCCTGGAAAAAAAATCCAGTTGGGATGAGTGAAGCTCTGCCATACACAGGAAGCTTTGTTTTTTAAATCAAGGAATACAAGGGCTTCCTCTGAATGGTGGAGAGGCAGGCACGTGACATCGCAATCTCCAGCTCAGCCATTCACAGGAAGCTTTGTATATTTTTTTTTTATCTATCAAGGAATACCAGGCTTCCTCTGTCATCACATACCTGCCTCTCCACCAGAGGAAGCCTGGTATTCCTTGATAAAAATACAAAGCTTCCTGTGAATGGCTGAGCTGGAGATTGTGTCATCACGTACTTGCCTCTCCACCAATCTCCAGCTCAGCCATTCACAGGAAGCTTTATAAATTTTATGAATGACAGCGCTTCCTCTTGCCAAGTTGGAGATTGTGACGTCACGTGCCTGCCTCTCCACCATTCAGGGTAAGACTTGTATTCCTTGATAAAAATACAAAGCGTCCTGTGAATGGCTGAGCAGCACTCGGCCCAACTGGATTTTGTTCCAGGAACACAGCACTGTATACTGTATGTAGCTGATGTGTACAGTTAACAATGTCTGCATGAAATAGTTCATTTGGACCACCTTAGCCCAATAGAACTATTGAAAGTGCTAGCAAAGCAGGAGTAAGGCTCGGTTCACTAGTGTAGGCCGTACGTTGCGTGTATCTCCTTGATTCCCCCAACCACATCGCACTGCTCTTGTGAGACGTGTGAAGCTGCTGTTCACTCTGAATGGCACCCCCAATGCATCTCAGCCTGCAGCGCAATCGCAGGTGTGGAAGCCGCATGGTCAAAAAAAAAAAAAAAAAAAAAAAGACCATGCGGTTTTTCAAGCAGGCTAAAAACACAACCTGCTGCCCTCTAACGCAATGCACCGATGGAGAAGCTTCATTGACTAATGCGAGTTTTGATGCACTCCTTGCATGCGGTGCTCCTGATTTATAGGCAGAACCCCAGACAGAGATTTTTGTCAGTGCTTATGTGTAAATCTCAGGTGTAATTATTGTCCAGAGCGCTGCTCAGTACATTAAAACCAATACATTTCTTTATGCCAGACAGCACAGCTCCTGCTATACTTCCAGGCCCACCCCAGCATTAGTGTTGGGTTTGCTCCCATTCACAGAAGGCTGTGTATTCCACAAATAGATCGCAGAATGCAAATGGAGGGTCATAAATCACTGAACTCTCTCCCCCCCCCCCCCCCCCCCCGGAGAACCTCTTTAAAAACGGAAAGCCTTGAAGAGCAAAGCTGACCGTACACACACCACCTACAATCTACAATCGGTCTGTCCATCTACTTATGGAGGTGCAAGTTGTCATACATCCATGGCCTGCATGATGGGCTACAAAACTATTATGCGTCTTCCCAGCTGAGTGCTTTCAGTGGAAATCCTGGACCGGTCAGAGCTCTGTATGAGGGCCGGCGCTAGGTTAGTGGTTGCTTTGTCAATGTTAGAATGTGCCGTGTTAGTGTGACATTGACAAACTGGGACACTGTCATGGTTAGGCTGAAAAGGAGCAAAAAACATTTAAAAAACAAAACAAAAAAAAAAACAAAAAAAAAAAAAAAGGGGGGGGGGGGGGTAAGATTTCCAAAGTGGCTACATGTTCCCGAAGTCTCAGGCCGGCTCACCAACAATACTGCTGCGGCTCATTCTATGAGGACGTTTATATAATATTATGTGTGTTAAATCTCCATTCGCTGAAAAATAATGAAAAACTTCTCGGATGTCTTCTGATCTGATGGAAAGAATGGAACGGATGGAAAGATTTGGAGAAGCACTATAGTAATACGATGGATTCATTTCAAAGCTAAAACTCTGGGAAATTTGAACATAAAGTCTAAAGTACTGGAGTTGTCAGTCTGGGGTGACTTTCCGTCCTCTCCTCATCCAATAAGAGAGGCTTCTGAGAAGAGTCCGTCATCTCTCTGCAAACCGTCTCAGAGCTTGTCGTCTGTCATTTCCAAAAACTGTGCGTACACGTCCCTCGTGCATTCTCCTTTCTGGTTGAACTGGAATTTGTAGTAGCTGCCATCTGCACAGATTGCTGAAAGAGAAGAGAAAGGTCAGGACCCGAAGAAGAATCCTACTGCCCCATAACTGACTGCAGGACCCGACGAAGAATCCTACTGCCCCATAACTGACTGCAGGACCCGACGAAGAATCCTACTGCCCCATAACTGACTGCAGGACCCAAAGAAGAATCCTACTGCCCCATAACTGACTGCAGGACCCGACGAAGAATCCTACTGCCCCATAACTGACTGCAGGACCCGACGGAGAGTCCTACTGCCCCATAACTGACTGCAGGACCCGGCGGAGAGTCCTACTGCCCCATAACTGACTGCAGGACCCGACGAAAAATCCTACTGCCCCATAACTGACTGCAGGACCCAAAGAAGAGCCCTACTGCCCCATAACTGACTGCAGGACCCGACGGAGAGTCCTACTGCCCCATAATTGACTGCAGGACCCGACGAAGAATCCTACTGCCCCATAACTGACTGCAGGACCCGGCGGAGAGTCCTACTGCCCCATAACTGACTGCAGGACCCGACGAAGAATCCTACTGCCCCATAACTGACTGCAGGACCCAAAGAAGAGTCCTACTGCCCCATAACTGACTGCAGGACCCGACGAAGAATCCTACTGCCCCATAACTGACTGCAGGACCCGACGAAGAATCCTACTGCCCCATAACTGACTGCAGGATCCGACGGAGAGTCCTACTGCCCCATAACTGACTGCAGGACCCGACGAAGAATCCTACTGCCCCATAACTGACTGCAGGACCCGACGAAGAATCCTACTGCCCCATAACTGACTGCAGGACCCGACGAAGAATCCTACTGCCCCATAACTGACTGCAGGACCCGACGGAGAGTCCTACTGCCCCATAACTGACTGCAGGATCCGACGGAGAGTTCTACTGCCCCATAACTGACCGCAGGACCCGACGGAGAGTCCTACTGCCCCATAACTGACTGCAGGACCCGACGGAGAGTTCTACTGCCCCATAACTGACCGCAGGACCCGACGGAGAGTCCTACTGCCCCATAACTCACTGCAGGACCCGAAGAAGAATCCTACTGCCCCATAACTGACTGCAGGAGCAGTCAGTTATGGGGCAGTAGGAGCGATCATCCAGATCGCTTGTTTTTCCCCCCAGATGGCGATTCCCTACATAATGTAAAAGCCATCATAGCAGCTAAACTGCTGGGGAAACTGCTGCTGCGGGGAACCACAGGTGCTTTCATATACCTGCTGAAATTTTTCCCAACTACCCTTCACATGCAAATACACTATATAACCAAAAAGTATTGGGACGCCAGCTATAATTTAAATAAAATTTAGAGATATATATATATATATATATATATATATATATCTAGATATATATATATATATCTCTATCTATATATCTCTATCCCAAACTCCTCCCACAAACTTGGGAGGATGAAATTGTCCAAAATATCTTGGCATGCTGACGCCTTAAGAGTTCCCTTCACTGGAACTAAGGGGCCAAGCCCAACCCTCGAAAAACACCCCCACACCATAATCCCCCCTCCCCCCACACCATAATCCCCCCTCCCCCCACACCATAATCCCCCTCCACCAAATGATTTAAACCAGTGCACAAAGCAAGGTCCATAAAGACATGGATGAGCAAGTATGGTGTGGAGGAACTTGACTGGCCTGCACAGAGTCCTGACCTCAACCCGACAGAACACCTTTGGGGTGAATTAAGAGTGGAGACTGAGCCAGGCCTTCTCAACCAACAGAACCTGACCTCACAAATGCTCTTCTGGAAGAATGGTCAAACATTCCCATAGACACCCTCCTAAACCTTGTGGACGGCCTCTCCAGAAGAGGTGAAGCTGTTATAGCTGCAAAGGGCGGAGCCAACCCAATATTGAACCCTACGGACTAAGACTGGGAGGTCATTGAAGTTCATGTGTGTGTAAAGGCAGGTGTCCCAATACTTTTGGTAATATACTGTTTTTTTAGGCTTACTGATAAAGACCTGCAGGCCTATCGCTACAATGGAGAGCTTCACCGGCCAATAGGAAGAGACTGAAATCTGTCTAAATGATCTAAGATTTGGACCTGACCATTGTGGCAGTTTTTATATTTGTTTCCCCCTAAAGAAAAAACTGTCCACCCTTCTAAAATACAAAGTAATAAATCCACAAGGATATAAAAAATTAACTCTTAAAACATTCAGGCCTGCAGAACACAGCAACTGCGATCAGTGCGTCATGAGTCGATCGATGGATCAACTTGGGTACAATCAGCCCACCCACTGATGGATCAAATCTTGGCCGGTGACTTCTGAATCAGCCAAGATTCGATCCACCTATGGCCAGATTTAGCCTACAAAAAATTTCACTTATGGACAAGAGCCAACCAGCCCGCAGCAGTTCAAATGACCCGCCCCGACCCACCTATGATGTGTCTGGAGCTTTAGAGGCGGCTCCTGAGCACCTGAAGATACCGCGTGTGATCGAACGAAGGTGACAATCTATTGTTCTTAGACTCGCTCTCACATACCTATAACAGAGTTCGGCTCGGTTCCAAAGGCACAAATACAAGGCGATCCGGATGGGACCTGAAACTTGGAGAAACTCCATTTGGAGCTGAAGTACTTGGGAAGGAAACTGGCAGATGCCAAACTGTAGGGAAAAAATAAAATAAATTGTGTATTGATTATTATTATTTAAAGGTGAACTTCTGCTTTACCATTTTGGTTGTTTGTAGCTGCATTCTGCCTCCAGTGCCCCACAGAAGACACACTGCAGACACGACTATTAGACACTAGAGGGAGCACAAAGATGGAAATGTCCTCTGCTGACCGAGCATCTCCGATCCGAGTCACGTGAGCAGCAACACGACCGCACACACAACTTTATAATAGTCTTCAAAGTGTTACTAAACCCAGGAGCCTGCGCTCACTATACCCGCTCTCCCCAGGAGCCTGCACTCACTATACCCGCTCTCCCCAGGAGCCTGCACTCACTATACCCGCTCTCCCCAGGAGCCTGCACTCACTATACCCGCTCTCCCCAGGAGCCTGCACTCACTATACCCGCTCTCCCCAGGAGCCTGCACTCACTATACCCGCTCTCCCCAGGAGCCTGCACTCACTATACCCGCTCTCCCCAGGAGCCTGCACTCACTATACCCGCTCTCCCCAGGAGCCTGCACTCACTATACCCGCTCTCCCCAGGAGCCTGCACTCACTATACCCGCTCTCCCCAGGAGCCTGCACTCACTATACCCGCTCTCCCCAGGAGCCTGCACTCACTATACCCGCTCTCCCCAGGAGCCTGCACTCACTATACCCGCTCTCCCCAGGAGCCTGCACTCACTATACCCGCTCTCCCCAGGAGCCTGCACTCACTATACCCGCTCTCCCCAGGAGCCTGCACTCACTATATCCGCTCTCCCCAGGAGCCTGCACTCACTATATCCGCTCTCCCCAGGAGCCTGCACTCACTATATCCGCTCTCCCCAGGAGCCTGCACTCACTATATCCGCTCTCCCCAGGAGCCTGCACTCACTATATCCGCTCTCCCCAGGAGCCTGCACTCACTATATCCGCTCTCCCCAGGAGCCTGCACTCACTATATCCGCTCTCCCCAGGAGCCTGCACTCACTATATCCGCTCTCCCCAGGAGCCTGCACTCACTATATCCGCTCTCCCCAGGAGCCTGCACTCACTATATCCGCTCTCCCCAGGAGCCTGCACTCACTATATCCGCTCTCCCCAGGAGCCTGCACTCACTATACCCGCTCTCCCCAGGAGCCTGCACTCACTATACCCGCTCTCCCCAGGAGCCTGCACTCACTATACCCGCTCTCCCCAGGAGCCTGCACTCACTATACCCGCTCTCCCCAGGAGCCTGCACTCACTATACCCGCTCTCCCCAGGAGCCTGCACTCACTATACCCGCTCTCCCCAGGAGCCTGCACTCACTATACCCGCTCTCCCCAGGAGCCTGCACTCACTATACCCGCTCTCCCCAGGAGCCTGCACTCACTATACCCGCTCTCCCCAGGAGCCTGCACTCACTATACCCGCTCTCCCCAGGAGCCTGCACTCACTATACCCGCTCTCCCCAGGAGCCTGCACTCACTATACCCGCTCTCCCCAGGAGCCTGCACTCACTATACCCGCTCTCCCCAGGAGCCTGCACTCACTATATCCGCTCTCCCCAGGAGCCTGCACTCACTATATCCGCTCTCCCCAGGAGCCTGCACTCACTATATCCGCTCTCCCCAGGAGCCTGCACTCACTATATCCGCTCTCCCCAGGAGCCTGCACTCACTATATCCGCTCTCCCCAGGAGCCTGCACTCACTATATCCGCTCTCCCCAGGAGCCTGCACTCACTATATCCGCTCTCCCCAGGAGCCTGCACTCACTATATCCGCTCTCCCCAGGAGCCTGCACTCACTATATCTGCTCTCCCCAGGAGCCTGCACTCACTATATCTGCTCTCCCCAGGAGCCTGCACTCACTATATCTGCTCTCCCCAGGAGCCTGCACTCACTATATCTGCTCTCCCCAGGAGCCTGCACTCACTATATCTGCTCTCCCCAGGAGCCTGCACTCACTATATCTGCTCTCCCCAGGAGCCTGCACTCACTATATCTGCTCTCCCCAGGAGCCTGCACTCACTATATCTGCTCTCCCCAGGAGCCTGCAGTCACTATATCTGCTCTCCCCAGGAGCCTGCAGTCACTATATCTGCTCTCCCCAGGAGCCTGCAGTCACTATATCTGCTCTCCCCAGGAGCCTGCATTCACTATATCTGCTCTCCCCAGGAGCCTGCGGTCGCTATATCTGATCTCCCCAGGAGCCTGCGGTCACTATATCTGATCTCCCCAGGAGCCTGCATTCACTATATCTGATCTCCCCAGGAGCCTGCATTCACTATATCTGATCTCCCCTACTCCTATCAGTGTCTGGTTAAAGTTTATAGGAGTTTCATTCCCCACTGACTTCCCTATGAAGCTGCAGGACCCCTGACCCTCTGTCTGGACAGTGCCGATTGGCCCTGTGCTGATAACATGTACTCTCCCAAGAGGGGAAACACACACTCTCTTTACCCCAAACTGAGCATGTGCAGCCTGACTCCATTTACTCTGTCTTATCCAGACATGTTTTGGGGGCAATGCAAGAAGGGGAGGATCAGAGAAGACAGAATCAGACATCTTTACACAATGCACAGGATTAACCCTTTAGGATTATAACAAGCATGCTTTACTGCATATACATACACTGATTTTACTGTTGTGGGTTTAGTAACACTTTAACCACGCTATAGCTGAATGATGGCTACAACGCGGTCATCCAGTTCTGGCCGCCCGTCATATGACGACCTGCTGTGATCACGCCCACTGCTGGGCACGGGCAGCGCGCTGTGTTCGCAGTGTCCCCTGGACATAGCCGAACACAGACTGGAGGTAAAGGGCCAATCAGCGGCTCTTTGCCGCGTGATCAGCTGTGGCCAATGACAGCTGATCATGATGTCAGCAGAAGCCGGTTACCGGCTCTCTTTACCGCTCCTTCTCATGCTGGAGGAGAGGAGAAAAGAGCCGATAATCGGCTTCTGCAAAAGTGCTGCCAATCTGTGCCCACCAGTGTCTCCACAATGTCACCTACCAGTGCCCATCAGTGAAGGAGAAAAAGGGGGGGGGGGGGGGCTAAAAACACCAAATGGCTCGTTCACAGGTGAATGCCCTCTAAAGAGCAATCTGGACAAGGATAGCTCTTCAGAGACCAAAGCACATGTGAACGGAGCCTTCAACCCCACAGGCTGCATTTCATTTTGCACTAAAGTGAATTGTAAGTTTGGGATACAAATCAAATTTGGAAAAAGCGCCTCACATCGCAAAACGGCCATTTCAGTGAAACCAAAGCCATGTACATCGCTCAGTGGCGCCCCCTACCTGGACTGCTTGTTCCTCTTTGGATCTTCCGCTGCGAAGATGTGGACCGTCCCGTGATCACTGGACACGCAGATCAGAGAGGCGTCCTCGTTGAAGTTAATGCTGTAAGATACCAGAGGTGGAGTCAGGCAGCTTCCTATGACAAACCTTCATCCACAATAAAGACGCACAACTTTGGATTAAAGGATTTCTGAATTCATCAACTTACTCTCTGCATTAAAGTGGTTGTAAACCTCAGACATGAAATATGAACAAAGCATAGCCCTCTATAGCTTTTCCTGACACCAAGAGAAAAATGGTGACAAGGGAGGGACCTCCAAGCTGATTAACAGCCTCGGCTCTGTTCCTGTGTGCTGGGGGGAGGGGTGGGGCTGGGGAAGTGTGTCCCTTCCCTCCAATGAGCTTTCAGATCTTTCCTCACTGAACATCAGCTCTCCGCCCCCTGCTTTTCAGAGGTGAGATCTCCTTTGTAAATTCTTCACTTTCAATGTATGTAGGGGAAAGTCAGCTATAGATAAACAGGTACAACTTATGTAGGACGGTTTGTTGTGCATCACCTGAGGCCGGTCACTTCACTGGGTATATGTAAGCACTTTAAAAGAGAGGGAAAAAAAAAAACAAAAAAAAAAACCTCCCCTTCTACCTATCCGCTCTGTTCCTACAACCTCGACCTGACTCCTCTCACGGCTCCAGCACCGCTCTCCTCTCTTCCTGGTTTCAATCTTTTATTCAAACATTTGACCCAAACATTGCCCGTTTGGCAGGATCTTGAGCTTTGCCCAATTAGGGCACAGTGAATAGCTGGTTGTCAAGGAGCGGGACGGAATGCTGCGTCCTTAACAACGGATAAGTCTTCAGCCATCCACGGGCTTCCCCACTGAAGACAACGAGGTGCTTTTTTTTTTTTTTAGCACTGATCACTGTATAGGTGTCACTGGTCCCCAAAATGTGTCAGAATGTCCACCACAATAGCAGTCCTGCTATAAGTCACTGATCACTGCCATAATTAGTACAAAAAGAAAATAAATCTATCCCATAGTTTGTAGACGCTATAACTTTTGCGCAAACCAATCAATAAACGCTTATTGGGATTTTTTTTACCAAAAATATGTAGCAGAATACAAATTGGCCTAAATTGATGAAGAAATTCGATTTTTTTATTGATGGTTTTATAGCAGAAAAGTAAAAGGATAGTTTTGTCTTTTTTTGTTTATAGCGCAAATTAAAAACTACAGGAGGTGATCAAATACCACCAAAATAAAACAAAAAAACAATTTTTTCCCCCACAAAAAAGGTCAATTTTATTTGTGTACAGCGTCGCAATTGTCAGTTAAAGTAGCGCAGTGCTGTATCGCAAGAAATGGCCTTGTCAAGAGGTGGGGGGGGGGGGGGGGGGGGTGTAAATCTTCTGGTGGTCAAGTGGTAAAAAAAAAAAAAATCAGTAAGGGTTTCTCCTGCATTTTCTATGGGATTTTCACACCACTGCACTATGGGTGTGGTGCGTTTTGAAAAGTCTTGCATGCTGCATCTTCGGTGCGGTGTTGAAAACCACACCAAAAAAAGAAAAAGCAAAAAACAAAAAAAAAAAAAAAAAAAAAAACGCAGCTTCCCATTGAAATAGCTGTGCAGCTATCCCTGAACTGCATAAAGACACAAAGTGGCTGCAAAGAGGCAGCAGGAAATCAGCAGATCTGAGATGTAATAAAGGGTTAATAAAAAATGTAATAATTAAAATATACTAAAACTGGAGCGCACAAAATATGGTGCAGCTCTGCATAGTGACCAATCATCTTCAAACCTCAGCTTGTTCAGTAGTTAAGCATTGACAATAAAAGCTGGAAGCTGATTGGCTCCCATGCACAGCTGCACCAGATTGTGTGCGCTCCAGTTTTAGTAAAATCTCCCCCTCGGTTTTTCTGCTGTTACAAAAATTAAGACGGATCACATGATAATTCCACAATAATCTCCAATATCAGCATCTAGAGAGGAAAAGCCGGACTCTGCAGACAGCCCATCGCTGGAGGACCCTCCCCCTCCCAGCCGGGGGTTATGACATCACAAACTCTCACCAGTAAATATTCGCAGCCTGCGATCCTCTCCGCAGCTCCTGGATTAGGTGTCCGGACGTCGTGTCAAATATCCGGATGAGAGTTCCCTGCAGTGATAAAAAAAAAGGTGCGTCAGTCAGGTGACAGAAATTCGCTCCCATTCATTTTACCCCCAGCCCCCACCCTGCGGGCGGTGATGACGCCGGGCACTGGGCAGAGTGATTTGGGATCCTGAGGGCGGGGCCCAGTGATGTCAGGAAATGCCGGGAGCTGGGGAGTGACAAGACAGTGCGGTTTTACACATTTTTCTTCGATCTTCACTGAGTGTTTTTGTTTTTTTAAATAATTTTTTTCTACATGGGGGGAGGGGGGCAAGTAAAGCGCTCGTGGAATACCCAGATCCCTCTCATCCATCATCATAACCAGACATCCGCCCTGAAGGCATTCTGACCTTCTCTGAAGCGGTGGCGATTCTGGTCCCTTGTAGGTTGAGAGCGATGCAGCTCAGCACCCCCTCGTGGGCCGGGATGTCCACGGGGGGCTTCTCGGTGCTAGCCAGGTCCACGATCTGCACATGGCCGGTGTGCGCACCGGGGAACGCCAGGAATGAGTTGTTACTGTTCGGACACAGGACACACAGGCCTTTAGGAGGAGAAGAGGACACTGAATTAGATGCGGGAAAGGACATGCTCCTTCCTGGAAATTTATGTGATCGTAAAGACAATCTATTTAAACAATGATAATAAAAAAGATTTTGCGCAATATTTACGTGAGTAATGTGAATTGAGTGAGGTAAGGGCAAAAGTGATTAAGGTATTGGTAACTGTGATAATATTAATTAGGATCTACGATCTCTATATTAAAACATAAATCTATTACCACTGATTAACAGTAAAGTGATAATGCTGTGTTTAAAGCGAATACGTGCAAATGGTTGAAATAACCAAACGACCATAAGGTGACAGCTAGCTAAGATACCATAAATAAATGGATGCAAATAAATATTAGTGAATAAATATCCTTAATTAAAAATAATAGTTTCTACCGGTGGATAATTAATAAAGTGCAACCCATCAAAAGGATAAATATAATATATACAGAAAATATCAACAGTTAATTACAATTAATGCAATCATCATGCAGATACATGTGCCTTAAAACAGTGATGACAGCATTGTAAGATTGAAGGAGAACACTGCAATAGCGCCACCTATCTATGAATTTATGAACTGTTCTCCTTCAATCTTACAATGCTGTCATCACTGTTTTAAGGCACATGTATCTGCATGATGATTGCATTAATTGTAATTAACTGTTGATATTTTCTGTATATATTATATTTATCCTTTTGATGGGTTGCACTTTATTAATTATCCACCGGTAGAAACTATTATTTTTAATTAAGGATATTTATTCACTAATATTTATTTGCATCCATTTATTTATGGTATCTTAGCTAGCTGTCACCTTATGGTCGTTTGGTTATTTCAACCATTTGCACGTATTCACTTTAAACACAGCATTATCACTTTACTGTTAATCAGTGGTAATAGATTTATGTTTTAATATAGAGATCGTAGATCCTAATTAATATTATCACAGTTACCAATACCTTAATCACTTTTGCCCTTACCTCACTCAATTCACATTACTCACGTAAATATTGCGCAAAATCTTTTTTATCATCATTTCATTAAGTGGTTGTGTGAGCACTTTTATTTTGCAGCAATATTTATTTATCTACACTACCTAGTTATCAGTATTTGTCACATCCACCAGCGCGAAGGAAATTTTACTATTCACTATAATCTATTTAAACACTTGCTGCCCACTCTGTACATTTATGGTGGGCAGGCGGCAGCTCCAGGCTAAGCAACTTACTTCCTGCTAATCTGTGTCGTCATTGGCCACAGCACGAGTGTCAGCAGGTTACAGCCAATGATTTTTGGCTGTATACCTGCTGATCGTCTGTGGCCAAATCACAGCACAGACCTGTGTGTGAATATTTGTAAACAGAACACACAGGATCCGCCCGGTTTCTCCCTCCCTGAGCAGTTTTCATTCAGGGAGAGACGCCAGCCAGATTCTGTGCGAGTACAAGCCGCACATATACACATTTAACCCCTTGATTGCCTTGTCTCCCAGCCAGGGTCATTAGTACAGTGACAGTGTACAGTATTTATCACCGATCACTGTATTGGTGTCACTAGCAACAGCATCATATAGCGCCAGATTGCCCACCACTGCTAGCACAGGGTCTGTATGGATCAGTACCTTGCTCACAAGCAGAACTCGTGTCCAATAGTAGAATGTCCCCAAAAACAAGACATGTAGCAGAATACATTTTGGCCTAAATTTATAACGAAATTAGATTTTTATTGGATATATTTTAAAACAAAAAGTAGAAAATATATCTTTGGTCTTGTTTCATTTATATAGTAAAAAACAACCCAGCAGTGGCGCACAATTGGCAGTTAAAGCTGCGCAGTGCTGAAATAAAAATATATATATAAAAAACCTGGTCACGGGGGGGAGGGGGTGTGGTCAACATTCTGGAGTGGTTAAAGGAACCTATTTTTACATGTTTTTTTTTTCCCCTTACTAACAGGTTGTCAGTTTTTCTATGAATCAGAAAAAACCCAGCAGACTGGAGGAGAAAGTGTAAGGTTCAGTTCACGCCATAGAAATGCACTTCAGATGCGTTCCAGATGCTTTTCTGTATGTGCGTTTGATGCCTTTTTTTGATGCAGTCCAGTGCATTTTTCCCCCCTTTTTTTCTTAAATAAGGACGTGTGTGTTCCGATGCGTTTGATGTTTTACATTGTTCCAGTACAGGAAAAATGCAGCACGTTCTACTTTTTTATTTTCTGAAACTGGAACTGCAAGCATTGGTGTGAACTATGCCATTGGAAACCATAAAACCTACTTTCCAGGTGTTTTTGATGCAGGGAAAATACAAAAAAACCCCACAAACAACGCACTGGACTGCATGTGGTGTGATCCGGCCCTAAAGTACAATCAGATCCAGGGGCAAAGGACAGAGACTGCTTAAGCAAAGATGGCTGCCCCCATGTGTGTGTGTGATCTATTTTAGCACTTCTGTCTGGCAGCACTCAGGTTGTCGGTTCAAATCCCAACCACGGCACTACCTGCCTGGAGTTTGCATGGTCCCCCTGTGTGGGTTTCCTCCGTGTACCTCCCACACTCCAAAGACATGTCAGTAGGGGAATTGGATCTGATCTAAATTGGCCCCACTATGTGTATGTATAAAGAGTGAGAATGAGTTCCGGACTTTAGAGTGTAAGCTCCACGAGGGCAGAAGTGATGTGAATGTACAATATATATGCAAAGCGCTGCGCAAGTTGATGGCGCAATATAAGTACCTATAATATTATCATCATCAACTGGTGACTTTCATAAATCACCATTTATCATCATCTATAAGTATATGGCAAAAAAAAAAAAAAAAAAAAAAAAAAAAAGGTATATCTGTCTGTCTCTCATCTCTGGCAAATTACATAAGGAACAGAATAATATTATTAATAATGGACCGAGCGTAGTGGTCAGTCGGACCCCGTTCATCAGACATACAGCAGCACATACCCGGGACAGCGAGCCGTTACCTTTAGGGTTGTAGCAAGTTTCAAAGACGTGTAGTTGATGGGGGTTGTGTGTGAAGGTGAACACTTTGATCATGGAGTCCAACACCACCACTATTCTGCAACACAGAAGACATGAAAATAAGGTAAAACAAGGTCTGAAGATAGTTTCCAAAACCCCGGACAGCCATTTACACCTAGGGGGGGATTTTACCAAAACTAGAGCACATGGAATCTGGAGCAGCTGTGCATGGTAACTATCAGCCTTCAGGTTATTTTTTGTAACAAATGCTTAAAGTATTTGTTACAAAAAAAATAAATAAAAAAAAAAAAAAAGGGGGAAGGAAGGAGAAGGAGGAGCAAAAAGGAGGGAGGGGAGGGGGGAGGGGGAAGAGGAGGATCCTGTTATACATTACAGTGCTTGTGCCGTGTAATCTGGCCCTATCACATGAAATCCCCGGTTGATCCTGCCTGGTTCTGCCCTCCCCCTGTAAACCGACCACAGTGTGTCAGCCCTCATAATGTGGTCATTTTATGTGCCTCCGCCATCCACAGGCCCTGCTCTCCTGTGTTCTCCTCTCCCCCTCCCTGCCTGTCAGCTCCTGTATGTGTGCGTGAGCCGCCCCTCTCCTCCTGCCGCTATTAAAAGTAATTTAAAAACTTAAAAGAATAAATTAATTTTTTTTAAAAAGTACTGTCAGACCCTCTTGTATCCAGCTAAACACCCAGTGCATGTGTTTGTGGAAAACTAAGCTTCTAAATACACTTTTTGCAGATATCTTCAGGCCGGTCATGTGACTCCCAACCGCTCTCTCGCCTCCCATCTAAGGGCTACAGCAGGGAGGGCCCGAGCAACCAGCACAGCGGTCACATGACTCGCCACCGCACTAATACTCCGATCCAGGGCTACAGCAGGAGAGGCCAGTCAAGTGATTTCCCCTGGCTGACGTCAGTGGGAGATCTCGGCCGCTCCCGCTGTAGCCTGGAGTAGGAGAGCGGTCAGGAGTCAAGTGCCTGGCCTGTAGATATCTGCAAAAAAGGTATTTAAAAGCTTAATTTTCCACATGCACTGCGTGTCACAGCTGGATACAAGAGAGGGGCTGGCAGCATAATGGAACGTAATGAAACTGAAGTTAAAAGCTGATTGGCTACCATACACAACTGTACTCTCCAGTCTCAGTAAATATCACAAAAGGTCACTTACAGAAATATAAATGTGCCAAAAAAAAAAAAAAAAAAAAAAAAAAAAAACCCTCATAACCAGTCTGTTACTTGTATCCGGGTGGTTACCTGTCTCTGCGCAGTTTCACAGCTTTAACCTCTGTGGAAAATTCTATTTCAATCACCGTCTTCTTTTTCAGATCATCCCAAATCATTACTGGAAGGGAGGAAAAAATAAATAAATTAAAATATCAGAACTGAGACATGCAGCACACACACAAGGGAAATATAAAAGTATTGCAGCTACAAGATGGTGACTTTCACTGGGATCTACTCTATCGATTAGCCACCAGGGGGAGATCTGTATTTCAGTGCACTCACTGAGGCTCCCTGAGCATCAATCGTTCAGATTAGGGGCCCATTTACTTTGTAGTGGTTTTTGTAGTTTGTCTTGCATGTTACCCCAAATATGAATTATATACAGTGGGGACGGAAAGTATTCAGACCCCCTTAAATTTTTGCACTCTGTTATATTGCAGCCATTTGCTAAAATCATTTAAGTTAATTTTTTCCCTCATTAATGTACACACAGCCCCCCATATTGTACACACACAGCCCCCCATATTGTACACACACAGCCCCCCATATTGTACACACACAGCCCCCCATATTGTACACACACAGCCCCCCATATTGTACACACAACACCCCATATTGACAGAAAAACACAGAATTGTTGACATTTTTGCAGATCCTCTGCCATTCCTCCTTGCAGATCCTCTCCAGTTCTGTCAGGGGGGATGGTAAACGTTGGTGGACGGCCATTTTTAGGTCTCTCCAGAGATGCTCAATTGGGTTTAAGTCAGGGCTCTGGCTGGGCCATTCAAGAACAGTCACGGAGTTGTTGTGAAGCCACTCCTTCGTTATTTTAGCTGTGTGCTTAGGGTCATCGTCTTGTTGGAAGGTAAACCTTCGGCCCAGTCTGAGGTCCTGAGCACTCTGGAGAAGGTTTTCGTCCAGGATATCCCTGTACTTGGCCGCATTCATCTTTCCCTCGATTGCAACCAGTTGTCCTGTCCCTGCAGCTGAAAAACACCCCCACAGCATGATGCTGCCACCACCATGCTTCACTGTTGGGACTGTATTGGACAGGTGATGAGCAGTGCCTGGTTTTCTCCACACATACTGCTTAGAATTAAGGCCAAAAAGTTCTATCTTGTTCTCATCAGACCAGAGAATCTTATTTCTCACCATCTTGGAGTCCTTCAGGTGTTTTTTTAGCAAACTCCATGCGGGCTTTCATGTGTCTTGCACTGAGGAGGGGCTTCCGTCGGGCCACTCTGCCATAAAGCCCCGACTGGTGGAGGGCTGCAGTGATGGTTGACTCTCTACAACTTTCTCCCATCTCCCGACTGCATCTCTGGAGCTCAGACACAGTGATCTTTGGGTTCTTCTTTACCTCTCTCACCAAGGCTCTTCTCCCCCGATAGCTCAGTTTGGCCGGACGGCCAGCTCTAGGAAGGGTTCTGGTCGTCCCAAACGTCTTCCATTTAAGGATTATGGAGGTCACTGTGCTCTTAGGAACCTTAAGTGCAACAGACATTTTTTTGTAACCTTGGCCAGATCTGTGCCTTGCCACAATTCTGTCTCTGAGCTCTTCAGGCAGTTCCTTTGACCTCATGATTCTCATTTGCTCTGACATGCACTGTGAGCTGTAAGGTCTTATATAGACAGGTGTGTGGCTTTCCTAATCAAGTCCAATCAGTATAATCAAACACAGATGGACTCAAATGAAGGTGTAGAACCATCTCAAGAATGATCAGAAGAAATGGACAGCACCTGAGTTATATATACGAGTGTCACAGCAAAGGGTCTGAATACTTAGGACCATGTGATATTTCAGTTTTTCTTTTTTAATAAATCTGCAAAAATGTCAACAATTCTGTGTTTTTCTGTCAATATGGGGTGCTGTGTGTACAATATGGGGTGCTGTGTGTACATTAATGAGGAAAAAATATATTACTTAAATGATTTTAGCAAATGGCTGCATTATAACAAAGAGTGAAAAATTTAAGGGGGTCTGAATACTTTCCGTCCCCACTGTATAGGTGTCTTTTTTACCATGTTGAAGTTAAACATAACCTGTTCTTTACTAGGATTTTTATGTCCTCTAAAAACCACCAGGTGATCCTGCCACTTCCCCCTCTTATACTATTTGATTCTGGCCATGGTTGGAAATTTAGAATGCTGTGCCTGAATCTCCTGTAGTTCAGTTTTGATCATCCTGCTCCAATAAGAGCACTGAGTGTCTTTTTTGCCTGCCTGTGATTGACAGCCTCAGCTCTGTTCCTGTGTGCAGCTCCCACACTATGTATGTATGTATGTATATATATTATATATAATGTGTGTGTGTGTGTGTAGAACAAACATGAAAACCTGCACCGTTCACAATGTAGTATTTTCATATTTTGAGGATTCAGAGGCGGCAGTCCGAAGTCTGGAGACAAGGCTCATAACCACTAAGTCAGTGGTTCTCAACCTGGGGGTCGGGACCCCCTCGTGGGTCAAATGACGATTTTCCAGGGGTCACCGAATCCTGGGCTGTTCCTGAAGCCCGCACCGCTCTCCCAGCCTTCTCGAGGCCGCCCATTAGTTCACGGCATGGCTGGGGGGGGCAGAGTCTGGAGGTCAGCTGACTGGTGAGGAATGTGAAGTAGAAGGTGCTGGAGGAGACCCCACCTCCTGATTTCGGCATAGGTGTCACTGCTATGAGACACCACAAAGTCGGAGACACAGTGAGTAACACTACCTGTGATTATAGTTGCCATTAAAAGTCCCCACTACAGTTCTCAGATCAGCAGATGACCTTGACACCTAAGTTGGCTGATCAGAACTCCCCCCAGCACTGCCACTCATCCCACCACCACCAAGGAGTAAGAGAAGGAATAAAAATAGAGAATACATGGAAGGGAGAGGAAAAGAGGGGAAGGAACAAAGAAAAAGGGAAAGAAAAAATAAGAGAAAGAACAAGAAAGATGGCTAGAGAGAGGGATGGGGGGAAAAAAACAAGACATTAGGATAGAGAGAGATAAAAGGGAAAGAAAGGAGAACAAAGAGTAGAACATTCTAAAATGTACCATAAGGGGTTTTAATACTGTACAAGTGGAAGGGACTCGGGGAGCACTAAATGTCCGGGGGTTAGGGGCGCAAATTACTTGTTTTGCCTTGGGTGCTGCCAACCCACGCTATGAAAATTTTACTGTTAGGGGTCCCCACAACTTGGGAAATTTTTATCAAGGGGTCACGGCACTAGAAGGTTGAGAACCATTGCCCTAAGTGAAGCCAACAAGACGGCTGTAAAGGGGTGTCACCTTTGTTGGGCGGATATTTCGGCTTCTTCCCTCCCCCGACCAAAGCGAGGTAGTTGCACCGGAACAACATCTCCACATAGCCAACTCCACCTTCTAGAAACTCTGCAGGAAAAATATAAAAATAAAAAAAGCACACACAAAGGCCATAAAATGGATTTACGAGTCGTCACAGTGACCTTCGCCCACGATCGGCTTTCATGAGATGTGAATAAAAGCAGAAGAATCAATAAACAGTCTGACGATGTAGAGGAGGGTGGAGGGCGGGAAGGCTGCCAAGCTTCCACCTTCTGGGAGTTCAGAACACTTAAAGGGGACCTCCGCTCAATCAGGTGAGAGAAGCAAAAAACACAATGGAGCTAATCAACACGTGAAAAGATCGGACATTTGTGTAGTAAAGATCTGCAGCAGGCTCGCTTAAAGGATTAGCACACTTAGACAAAGTCCACCAATTCTTTTTACCCCCCAAACCATCCCACCCTTCACGCTGCAAGTGTCACTCTGCTGGCCGCACCTGCACATTACAGCTCTATAGACTTCTAAAAGGACCCTTTCCCTTTGTCTTTGGCCTCAGGACACGGTCCCATGGAAGCCTATGGTGCTGGAACACCCAAGAGCAGCAAGGCGGGTGGATACTCGCCGAGCTAGATATGAACATCGAGGCAAGTGCGCATCTCAGGAGTGGAAGGGTGGGTCAGGTCAGGGCGGCGCGGCGAGGAGAACTTATCCTTGCAGCATTAAGATGTGCACTTACCTTGATTTTCACATCCAGCTCAGAGAGTCCTGTCTGTAATAGATAGACCATTCCTCTACATCAGGGGTCAGCAAGCCGTCAATCGCGATCTACCCGTCCACCACGAGCAGCCGACAGGTAGATCACGAACACGGGGGCCTGCTTTGCAGGTAACCCCCCCCCCCAAGGCTCCGCCGCTCTCCTTTTCACTACAAAGCGGAGAGGAGCGGGAGGCGGCACAGTACTGGATGGAGGCCACACAAAAAATATTGACACTTTGGGCCCAATTTGGAGATTTTCACTTAGGGGTGTACTGACTTTTGTTGCCAGCGGTTTAGACATTAATGGCTGTGTATTGAGTTATTTTGAGGGGACAGCAAATTTACACTGTTATACAAGCTGTACACTCACTAATTTACATTGTAGCAAAGTGTCATTTCTTCAGTGTTGTCACATGAAAAGAGAGAAGAAAAGATTTCCAAAAATGTGACTGAGGGGTGTACTTACTTTTGTCAGATACTGTGTATCATTGTACAGATATTGTGCCACTTCACTGGCAAGTTTATGGCACCCCCTAGGCATGTTATTAGAAATGGGCATTTAATGTAACACTTTAATATTTACAAAAAACGTGAGGGGTGTACTCACTTTTGTGAGAAAATAATATATACACATAGATTTCTAGCCAGAAAAAAAAAAAACAGTTTTTTACATGTATGAAAGAAATGTCAGAATTGGCCCAGCAGGCAAGTAGTTAAAAAGGTGTGAATGACGGACAGAAGGCGACACTCATATAAAGTTCTTTTCGCTCACCAGTGGATGAAGCTTTACCTTGTTTCTCCTTTTCTTTCAGCGGATCGGTGTTATAAACCCGGAATCCGTTCTCCATCCCGCATGCAAAGCACCCTGAGGGAACACAAACACATCTTATGAAAATGATGCCACACACCAGAATCACATCAGATTAGTTTTTACACCAACTCTTCCTATAAAAACACTAAACTACAAGAGCAAGTCAGAAATGAGAACTGTCTGTGTTGCCTTACAATGCCCAAATGCTTGAACCCATCCCCCCCCCCCCCCCCCATTCACTCTCATAAAATTATTACTCTTCTATACAATGACTGCATTCGCACCGATCAATCTTATGGAGGGTCAGTGGAGATCTTACGTGACAATTTTGAGGGGTGTCGGGAATCATGAGTGACATCACTGTGGGAGGGGCCAGTTTAGGTGGGTGTGAAGAAAACGGCTCACAAGGAATTATTCAGAGCCGACATCCCTGGAGTAGAGCCAATAATGTCCCCAGCTGGTGAGCAGGAAGTGAGGTCATCGGAATCCGGACACCAACAATGCTACATCTGGTGGGACTACAGCTCCCAGCATAGCAGGATATAGATTGCTATGTAGAGGAGAGACGGGGGAGGGAAGGATGGCTTTCTAGACATTTCATGACATCCGATACCCGACCCGTTCACCCCCCCCGACCCGTTCACCCCACCCGGATCAAAACGGCACGACCAATAAAGTTGTGTTTGTGGTCAGTCATCCCAGTGAGCTCCGCTCAGGTCAGGGTTACAAGAATGTTTATTGGCAATTATAATATTACAGCGGGTAAAATAAGTATTGAACACGTCACCATTTCTCTCGGTGAATCTATTGGTAAAGGTGACATTGACATGAAATCTTCCCCACATGTCGGTGACAATCCATCCAATCCATACATACAAAGACACCAAAACAAATCAGGTCAGAAATGAAGTTCTGTGTAATAAAATAGACTGGAGCTCTGTATGTATCCATCTGCGACTCTCACACACCTAACAAAAAAAAAAACATTGTATCCCAAATCTCATTTCACAATCAGAATGAACAACACCACAATACACAACTACACCACACACTGTGCCAACTAATCCTTATATCTACATTACACCCCAGAGAAGGAAATCTCACCCCATCCCCCCCCCCATATTACACCCTACTACTTACACACCCCAGAGAAGGAAATCTCACCCCCCCCCCCCATATTACACCCTACTACTTACACACCCCAGAGAAGGAAATCTCACCCCATCCCCCCCCATATTACACCCTACTACTAACACACCCCAGAGAAGGAAATCTCACCCCATCCCCCCCCATATTACACCCTACTACTTACACACCCCAGAGAAGGAAATCTCACCCCATCCCCCCCCATATTACACCCTACTACTAACACACCCCAGAGAAGGAAATCTCACCCCATCCCCCCCCATATTACACCCTACTACTTACACACCCCAGAGAAGGAAATCTCACCCCATCCCCCCCCATATTACACCCTACTACTTACACACCCCAGAGAAGGAAATCTCACCCCATCCCCCCCCCATATTACACCCTACTACTTACACACCCCAGAGAAGGAAATCTCACCCCATCCCCCCCCATATTACACCCTACTACTTACACACCCCAGAGAAGGAAATCTCACCCCATCCCCCACCTCCCATATTACACCCTACTACTAACACACCCCAGAGAAGGAAATCTCACCCCCCCCCCATATTACACCCTACTACTAACACACCCCAGAGAAGGAAATCTCACCCCACCCCCCCCCCCCCCATATTACACCCTACTACTAACACACCCCAGAGAAGGAAATCTCACCCCATCCCCCCCCCATATTACACCCTACTACTAACACACCCCAGAGAAGGAAATCTCACCCCATCCCCCCCCATATTACACCCTACTACTAACACACCCCAGAGAAGGAAATCTCACCCCATCCCCCACCTCCCATATTACACCCTACTACTAACACACCCCAGAGAAGGAAATCTCACCCCATCCCCCCCCCCCATATTACACCCTACTACTAACACACCCCAGAGAAGGAAATCTCACCCCATCCCCCCCCCCCCATATTACACCCTACTACTAACACACCCCAGAGAAGGAAATCTCACCCCATCCCCCCCCATATTACACCCTACTACTAACACACCCCAGAGAAGGAAATCTCACCCCCCCCCCATTACACCCTACTACTTACACACCCCAGAGAAGGAAATCTCACCCCATCCCCCACCTCCCATATTACACCCTACTACTAACACACCCCAGAGAAGGAAATCTCACCCCATCCCCCCCCCCCCATATTACACCCTACTACTAACACACCCCAGAGAAGGAAATCTCACCCCATCCCCCCCCCCCCCATATTACACCCTACTACTAACACACCCCAGAGAAGGAAATCTCACCCCATCCCCCCCCATATTACACCCTACTACTAACACACCCCAGAGAAGGAAATCTCACCCCCCCCCCCATTACACCCTACTACTAACACACCCCAGAGAAGGAAATCTCACCCCATCCCCCCCCCCATATTACACCCTACTACTAACACACCCCAGAGAAGGAAATCTCACCCCATCCCCCCCCCCATATTACACCCTACTACTTACACACCCCAGAGAAGGAAATCTCACCCCATCCCCCACCTCCCATATTACACCCTACTACTAACACACCCCAGAGAAGGAAATCTCACCCCCCCCCCCCCATATTACACCCTACTACTTACACACCCCAGAGAAGGAAATCTCACCCCATCCCCCCCCCCCCATATTACACCCTACTACTAACACACCCCAGAGAAGGAAATCTCACCCCATCCCCCCCCATATTACACCCTACTACTAACACACCCCAGAGAAGGAAATCTCACCCCATCCCCCACCTCCCATATTACACCCTACTACTTACACACCCCAGAGAAGGAAATCTCACCCCATCCCCCACCTCCCATATTACACCCTACTACTTACACACCCCAGAGAAGGAAATCTCACCCCATCCCCCACCTCCTATATTACACCCTACTACTAACACAACCCAGAGAAGGAAATCTCACCCCATCCCCCCCCATATTACACCCTACTACTTACACACCCCAGAGAAGGAAATCTCACCCCATCCCCCCCCATATTACACCCTACTACTTACACACCCCAGAGAAGGAAATCTCACCCCATCCCCCCCATATTACACCCTACTACTAACACACCCCAGAGAAGGAAATCTCACCCCATCCCCCCCCATATTACACCCTACTACTTACACACCCCAGAGAAGGAAATCTCACCCCATCCCCCCCCCCATATTACACCCTACTACTTACACACCCCAGAGAAGGAAATCTCACCCCATCCCTCCCCATATTACACCCTACTACTTACACACCCCAGAGAAGGAAATCTCACCCCATCCCCCCCCATATTACACCCTACTACTTACACACCCCAGAGAAGGAAATCTCACCCCATCCCCCCCCCATATTACACCCTACTACTAACACACCCCAGAGAAGGAAATCTCACCCCATCCCCCCCCATATTACACCCTACTACTAACACACCCCAGAGAAGGAAATCTCACCCCATCCCCCCCCATATTACACCCTACTACTTACACACCCCAGAGAAGGAAATCTCACCCCATCCCCCCCCCATATTACACCCTACTACTAACACACCCCAGAGAAGGAAATCTCACCCCATCCCCCCCCATATTACACCCTACTACTAACACACCCCAGAGAAGGAAATCTCACCCCACCCCCCCCCATATTACACCCTACTACTAACACACCCCAGAGAAGGAAATCTCACCCCATCCCCCCCCCCATATTACACCCTACTACTAACACACCCCAGAGAAGGAAATCTCACCCCATCCCCCCCCATATTACACCCTACTACTAACACACCCCAGAGAAGGAAATCTCACCCCATCCCCCCCCCCATATTACACCCTACTACTAACACACCCCAGAGAAGGAAATCTCACCCCATCCCCCCCATATTATACCCTACTACTAACACACCCCAGAGAAGGAAATCTCACCCCATCCCCCCCATATTACACCCTACTACTAACACACCCCAGAGAAGGAAATCTCACCCCATCCCCCCCCCCCCCCCCATATTACACCCTACTACTAACACACCCCAGAGAAGGAAATCTCACCCCATCCCCCCCCATATTACACCCTACTACTAACACACCCCAGAGAAGGAAATCTCACCCCATCCCCCCCCCCCCCCCATATTACACCCTACTACTAACACACCCCAGAGAAGGAAATCTCACCCCATCCCCCCCCATATTACACCCTACTACTAACACACCCCAGAGAAGGAAATCTCACCCCATCCCCCCCCCATATTACACCCTACTACTTACACACCCCAGAGAAGGAAATCTCACCCCATCCCCCACCTCCCATATTACACCCTACTACTAACACACCCCAGAGAAGGAAATCTCACCCCCCCCCCATATTACACCCTACTACTTACACACCCCAGAGAAGGAAATCCCACCCCCCCCCCCCATATTACACCCTACTACTTACACACCCCAGAGAAGGAAATCTCACCCCATCCCCCCCCCCCATATTACACCCTACTACTAACACACCCCAGAGAAGGAAATCTCACCCCATCCCCCCCCATATTACACCCTACTACTAACACACCCCAGAGAAGGAAATCTCACCCCATCCCCCCCCATATTACACCCTACTACTAACACACCCCAGAGAAGGAAATCTCACCCCATCCCCCCCCCCCCATATTACACCCTACTACTAACACACCCCAGAGAAGGAAATCTCACCCCATCCCCCCCCATATTACACCCTACTACTAACACACCCCAGAGAAGGAAATCTCACCCCATCCCCCCCCCATATTACACCCTACTACTTACACACCCCAGAGAAGGAAATCTCACCCCATCCCCCACCTCCCATATTACACCCTACTACTAACACACCCCAGAGAAGGAAATCTCACCCCCCCCCCCCCCCATATTACACCCTACTACTTACACACCCCAGAGAAGGAAATCTCACCCCATCCCCCCCCATATTACACCCTACTACTTACACACCCCAGAGAAGGAAATCTCACCCCATCCCCCCCCATATTACACCCTACTACTAACACAACCCAGAGAAGGAAATCTCACCCCATCCCCCCCCATATTACACCCTACTACTAACACACCCCAGAGAAGGAAATCTCACCCCATCCCCCCCCCCATATTACACCCTACTACTAACACACCCCAGAGAAGGAAATCTCACCCCATCCCCCACCTCCCATATTACACCCTACTACTAACACACCCCAGAGAAGGAAATCTCACCCCATCCCCCCCCCCCATATTACACCCTACTACTAACACACCCCAGAGAAGGAAATCTCACCCCATCCCCCCCCATATTACACCCTACTACTAACACACCCCAGAGAAGGAAATCTCACCCCCCCCCCATTACACCCTACTACTTACACACCCCAGAGAAGGAAATCTCACCCCATCCCCCACCTCCCATATTACACCCTACTACTAACACACCCCAGAGAAGGAAATCTCACCCCCCCCCCCATATTACACCCTACTACTAACACACCCCAGAGAAGGAAATCCCACCCCCCCCCCCATATTACACCCTACTACTTACACACCCCAGAGAAGGAAATCTCACCCCATCCCCCCCCCATATTACACCCTACTACTTACACACCCCAGAGAAGGAAATCTCACCCCATCCCCCACCTCCCATATTACACCCTACTACTAACACACACCCAGAGAAGGAAATCTCACCCCCCCCCCCATATTACACCCTACTACTTACACACCCCAGAGAAGGAAATCTCACCCCATCCCCCACCTCCCATATTACACCCTACTACTAACACACCCCAGAGAAGGAAATCTCACCCCACTGGACACCCCCCCCCCCCATTATTACACCCTACTACTAACACACCCCAGAGAAGGAAATCTCACCCCATCCCCCACCTCCCATATTACACCCTACTACTTACACACCCCGGAGAAGGAAATCTCACCCCACCCCCCCATATTACACCCTACTACTTACACACCCCAGAGAAGGAAATCTCACCCCATCCCCCACCTCCCATATTACACCCTACTACTAACACACCCCAGAGAAGGAAATCTCACCCCCCCCCCATATTACACCCTACTACTTACACACCCCACAGAAGGAAATCTCACCCCCCCCCCCATATTACACCCTACTACTAACACACCCCAGAGAAGGAAATCTCACCCCATCCCCCCCCATATTACACCCTACTACTAACACACCCCAGAGAAGGAAATCTCACCCCATCCCCCCCATATTACACCCTACTACTAACACACCCCAGAGAAGGAAATCTTACCCCATATTACACCCTACTACTAACACACCCCAGAGAAGGAAATCTCACCCCATCCCCCCCCCCCCATATTACACCCTACTACTTACACACCCCAGAGAAGGCTATCCTACCCCCCCCCCATATTACACCCTCCTTCTCACATACCCCAGAGAAGGCTCTCCTACCCCACACGTCATATTATTACACCCCAGAGAAGGAAATCTCACCCCATCCCCCCCCATATTACACCCTACTACTTACACACCCCAGAGAAGGAAATCTCACCCCATCCCCCCCCCCCCATATTACACCCTACTACTTACACACCCCAGAGAAGGCTATCCTACCCCCCCCCCATATTACACCCTCCTTCTCACATACCCCAGAGAAGGCTCTCCTACCCCACACGTCATATTATTACACCCCAGAAGGATATTCTGCCACCCCTAAAAAGGTTTACACCCTTGGGTTTTTGTTTTGTTAACACCCCAAAGGCTATGCCACCCCATACGAGTCCCAATCTATAGAACCCCCAAAATTTTAACACCAGAAATGTATTATACCTCAAAAATGGGATGTCCCATTCTATTTGATGCAACAAATGATTACAAGGAAATGAAATCTGGGTGTGGAGCTGTTCCTATTTAGTGGTCTGTGATATCTTAGTCCAATCTGTCATCATATAAAAAAGTTTAAAAAAAAAAAAAACCCAAACAGCGTGCAAAGTCCTTAGTGTGTCACAATCAAATCCAATGGAGCAGATTTCAGTCTCATTTTCTTGGTGGTGGTGTTCTTAAATTCACTAGTGCCAGTGCTGGGAGGATCTGAATGGTCTGGTGCTCTTAATGTGAAAACACTCACCAGCTGTCTTCACCCGCTGCTGGGGTATCAGGCAGTCACAGTCTGTGCCACAACTCTTGGTGATCTCAGGATCGTGGTGGTGTGTCACATAGAAAGAGAAGGGATGCCCATAGCGCGATACCATTTAAAAGAATTTTATTTTAAGAATAAACAGTGGTACTCACATTTAAAAAGGTTCATATATGCAAACAAATTATAATCCAAGTTGTTTGCTAGCAATCCTGTGTTGTTTTGGGAGACACAGATTAAGCCACACGTGTTTGTTGTTTTTGTTTTGTTTTTTTTTCCATGCACATTTTTTTATGAAAGATTTCCAAATTTGGGTTTATGGTTCAATTAAATTTAAAAAAATGTATCACAATAGCACCCCCAATGTTTACAGGGTCACATTAACCGCAAGCTGATGCCTCCTCCTACCTTTTATGTGTCTTGTTCCATTTTATTTTTTTGGTTTACTTTATATGATGACAGATTTGACCAAGATATCACAGACCACTAAATAGGAACAGCACCACACACCCATATTTCACTTCCTAACTGAGCTCTTCCTACTTTATGTGGTGAGTACATTCTGGGGGGCAGCAGTTCCACTTACCTGAAAATCACTGGAGATCACTTTTTTGTTATATCCACTGCGCGGGCTACTATCACATTTTTTTATAACAAATGATTACACCCCAAAGAAGGTTCCTATCCTAGAAGAAAAATGATCCCCAAAGTATTATACCCTCAAAAGATATTCTACCCCCCCCCCCAAAAAAAAAATCATTACACCCCAAAGTAAAGAATGCCCACCCCCTTTATGACAACAAATTGTTACACCCTACATTAACCCCCCCCCCAAAAACAAACTACTACCCCAGTTGAATTCTCTTAAGACGAAACGCGTACAGTTAATACGCCGGCCGTGGCCACCTTTTAGACCCCTTTCACACTGGGGCGGTTTGCAGGCGTTATTGCGCTAAAAATACCTCCTGCAAACCGCCCCTACACAGCCTCCGCTGTTTGTTCAGTGTGAAAGCCCGAGGGCTTTCACACTGAAGTGATGCGCTGGCAGGACGGTGAAAAAAGTCCTGCAAACCGCTTCTTTGGAGCGGTGAAGGAGCGGTGTATCCACCGCTCCTAAACCGCTCCTGCCCATTGAAATCAATGGGACAGCGCGGCTATACCGCGGCTATAGCCGCGCTGTACGAGTGATTTTAACCCTTTTTCAGCCGCCAGCGGGGGGTTAAAACCGCACCGCTAGCGGCCAAATACAGCTGCAGGAACGACGGTACAGCAGCGCTAAAAATAGCGCTGTTGTACCGCCGACGCCCCAGTGTGAAAGGGGCCTTACTGTATTTTTTTTTACTTGTTTATTGATTTTATTGAACATTTTTTTGGATATCCGTTTTCTTTGTTCCCAATAAATCCTGCCATATGGATTTACACCATGTGGAGACTCTTCTTTTTTCCCCTACATGCTTTTAACATCACACATCTGAGCCGGAGGAGAAGCTCCCGGTAAGCTGATACCGGTTTGGCGTTGCAATTTTCCATTCATCCCCGTAATTGGCGTCCTTGATGTTCACCTGCCTGATGTTCACTGGAGAGGTCATTGTGCAGCCCATCTCGTGAATTCGGCTTCAGGTCTCCATTTCTATGCCTTATTGACCCACCACCGTACGGTGAGTTGGGTCCATCGCTCCTGGT